>QFDD01000823.1:0-36782 GCA_006871305.1 Vachellia collinsii
GTGTGTGTGTAACATGTAAGCATGTGCATGTCATCTGCGGTTCGACCAATAGAGTCTATTTTTTTCTTTCAGGTTGAGAATTATCTTGTACTCCCATCAGTTCTAAATATAAGAGTTAGTGGCTAAAAGGATTTGTTTTGTTCTTCAATATGAAACCTTAATTCATTTTATATATTGAATTTATAATTATTTTCTCAATCTCTCCGTATTGACTATGCATATTACGGAAATTTCTATCAAGTGGTATAGCTTCCGATGCAAAGGATGGAAGGGATACTTTGAGAAAATCAATACATATTTTATGCAAAGAACTGACTTATCAAAGTTTCCTAATCTCTGTAAATAGTTATCTAGTTTTTATATTTAACTTCGGGGAGTATTTATTATTGGGAAATGAAAAGAGATTCAGGTAAGTTGAGCCTGGAATTGGACACATTTTATTCACAGGACTCGAATGAACTCGAACCCTTACGCAAAGGATATGGATCAAATATCTATTACTAGCTCAGCCTTTTAATTTTATTTTTTGTTCTTTTCTAAAGACTATATAAAACTAGGGTTCTGTTTTTTCCTTCATCAAATCAAAAAGAAATAAGAGGCGTACTCTAAGGTTTCGTATTTAACTACCTGGTAATAGGGGACGGAAGCGACAACATTTACGGGCGAGGCGGAAGGTGAGTGTTGAGCCGAGAGTGAATGTACTGCTGCGTGAAGAAGAAGAGTAGCTCCAGGGCCAAATATGATGTGCTTGCCCTGTGTTATGGCATTGCCTGTTATGGCATGAACTGTTTCTATGTGTCTCTTCAACTCTTGAGAGATGAGAGAGCCTTCACTGAACTCATAGCTCATGCGATGCCATCCTGATATTACTACTGTACTGCTAGCTCCATTCTTCACCCAAAATGGCTCCAAAAATGTCGGATCACCACTGCCCCAGAAAAAAAAAACAGAATAATTTATGCTGAAATTGCAAGAGAGATAAATTATCTTTCCGTATTTGTAAGTACAGGTCAAGGATCTACACTGGCCGCTCATCAATTTTGATGAGCATCCAATGTCTCAATGATATGTGATGGTCCATATATCTATTTTTTTATTTTTTAAAATAACTATTGTAATGGGTATGTAATATAAAATAGAGATAATATCTTAACTATTAGTTTTTTTTCCTCAAAAATTAACTTTTTATTTAAAAATTGTCAAAGGAAAATAATAAAAAAATTAGGGAGATTATAATAAGGTTGAGACGTGAACTTGTCTCTAAAAGTTTTCATTTAGAAGTAATATTGTGTCGAAAATTTTTTGGTTCAACATTTCTTCCAATATGTCAAAATAGAGCAATGTTACCCCTGAACGTTAAAAATATTCACAGTTAACATTAATTTTTAAACGGAGTGGGAGAATATTGCTATGTTTTGAAACTTTTATAATAACATCTAAAAAAAACTTTTAGGACAATATTGGTTATAAACAAAAGTTTTCGGGACAAATATGTGCCTTAGCCTTACAGAAAATTAGAAAGTGGCGCATTAAAGGCGCCAAGCCTTGGATCAGCGAGAGGAGCGAAATTGAAAAACACATAAGATTAATATCCTTAATTATATGCCCTGCTCCTATCACACGCTCTACCATTATGAGATAGAATACATACATACATACATACATACATGCATGCATGCATGCATGCATACATAGTTCATTTGCGCATATATCTATATCTATATCTATACATATGTCTATATCTATAAAAGTACCTGTCTGCATCAACTATGCAATCGGGCAAGAGTTGAGAGCAATCAGATCCGCCATAGCAAGCATTGCATTCACAAACAGGCTTGCCATGAACAAGCACACCATCCAAGAAAGCCCTTCCATGACCTGAACAATAAATCGACTCTACAACTTCAGCCTCCTCCACTGCACTTCTCGCCCAACTCTTCTCCCATGGTGATCTGCTTCTCAGAAACACATTAACTAACAGTAACAGATTCAGAATCAGTGATGAACAAATTAATATGTTCTTGACGATGCTGCTAATTTGCATCTTAGCCATTATTATCAAAAGTCTTTAGTTTGTTGTTGTTGTGTGTGGTCTCTCTCCTTTGGAGTAGATGTTGCATTTATATTCTTTTTTGAGTCCTAGACGTAGAGGTCACACATGCACAAGAAGATTAAAGCCTGGACGGTGGTAAATTATATTTTTTTCTATAACTCTCTTGGGCTGCCACCTACTACCGGCCTTTTTTCCAAATTAAATCATATATTAACATATATCTGAGCAACCAACTAATTTGAATCAAGGATTTACAACCAGGATGTTTCTTCCCATATGTCTTTTTTTAATAAGGTGGGATTTAAACTCAGTTCGTTTGCTTTGTGATCTAGCTGTTAGTTTACCGCATGAGTCATGACCTATGGTGGTAAATTGGTAAGTGTGAAAATATGATTAATTTGCTATTAACTTAAGTGATATTATTTGTTGATCTACGTGGTTTAGTTGACAGTTACAATTTAAAAATGAGAACAAAATGAGTTAGCAAGAAATCTTTCCTTCCTTTATCCTACACTTGGTTTAAAATAAGTTAGGGTTAGTGGTAGATGGACCACTTCAGTTATGCATTGGGAATTTCCTTCCTTTATCCTACACTTGGTTTAAAATACACAACAACGCGCCGGTGGAATGTTATTTCTCCTAATTGATTTAAATTTGAGATTTTACTATTCTCGTTTGCCCTTAATAGAAATCTTTTTTTTATTTAATGTTAATGACTCATTATTTACAAAAGTGAATCTCTAACTACCTCTTCATAGTGGAAAACGAGACTTCTTATTTTTTAATTTTTTAAATATAATTCTAAGAAATTAGAACAATTTTTGACACTTCACTAATTTTAACTCTACTTTCATTTTAATGTAAGAACAAAATAGTAAATTTGATTTTAAAAATTAAAGCACACGAGGAGTAATCTATCAGATCAACTTATTTTGATTGCATGTGGAAATAGGGTAAGAAAAAAATTAACACACATATAAAAGCCACATTATTATCAAGTTTTAGAAAATGCAACTTACCAAAAACTCCCTTCAAAATATAGGCACATAATTTAGTCTCAATAAACATGTCTTCTCTAAGAAAATATAACTACATAAAAAGTTGCTCAAAAAATATCATTGCAATGTATATCTGCATATATTTTATATTTTAGTATATATGATTTCCTTAGAATTAAATTAGCTTTAAATATTTTTTATCAATTCAATATACGAGTAAGATTGTGTGTGCACGAGTGTGAGTGTAATCTCCAATAAATTAAACTATTTTATTTGTATGTCATGAACAATGCAACTTAAACTCCATATTATGCTTATGGAATATATATATATATATTTAGCTTGTTGTTTTTGTTGTTGTTGTTGTTGTGTGTGACCTCTCCTTTGGAGTAGATGTTTTTGTATTTATATTCTTAGAGGTAGAGCTCTCACACCAACAGGGAGATTAAAGCGTGGATGGTAGGAATTTTTTTTTTTTCTATAACCCTTTTCGACTGCCACCCGGTACTAGTAATTTTTCTGGATTCTTTTAAAATTAGGTATCCGGTTAATTAGTTTGAATCAAGGTTTTGCCACTAGGATGCCTCTTGCTAGGTGTCTTTTTAAATAAAGTGGCATTCAAACTTATTTCGTCTACTCTATGATGTATCTGGTTCATTGCTCGACCAAATACCCTAGGTAGTTTGGTAATTGTGAAGAATATCACTAATTTGATATAAAACTTGTATTATCTGTTGATCTAATTAGTTGACGGTACAATTTAAAAATGGGAACAAAATAGAAGTTAATTAAGTTAGGGTTAAGGTATGTTTGGATTAGCTTTTGGAGAATAACTTGTCTCTCAATTTGCGTAAAAGTTATTCTAGAGAATAGATTTTGGAGAATAGCTTCTGAAAAAGCTAAAAAAAAATCATTTTTGGAAAACTATGGTTTTGAGGGTTAAAAGTTATTATGGAGAAACTGAGGATGTTTGTGTAACTCATACAAAACCATGGTTTTAAGAGTTAAAAGTTATTCTGTATTTTTGAGACATGTTTGTCTATCTTTTTTTGAAATTATGGTTTCAAAAAAGCACCCAAACTTGCTCTTTAGGTATGTTTGGATTATCTTTTGGAGAATAGCTTCTATCTCTATTTGTATAAAAGTTATTTTAGAGAATAGATTTTGGAGAATAGTTTCTAAAAAAGTTGGAAAGAATAACTTTTTGGAAAACCATAATTTCCACCTCCAAACTATGATTTTGAGGGTTAAAAATTATTATGGAGAATAGTAGTAGATGGGCCACTTCAGTTATGCATTGGGAATTTCCTTTTTTATCGTACACTTGGTTTATGAAAAAGGTAAACTACAAAATGCACAACAATGAACCAGTCGGATACTATTTTTGCTGATGGATTTAAATGTGACATTTTACTCTTCAATTTAAGAAATTAACCATTATTTTCTGATTATTTTTTTGGAAGAATTGGGGATAAATCGCCAATTGTCAAATTAATTATAAAATGGGACCTTTTATGATATGTAACTGAAATTCTACGTTATGCAACTAACCTTCCTACAATATGTAACTGAGGTTCACCAAATGCAACTGAGATTCCATGAGGTGCAAAATGGTTAATATGCAAATGCAAATGAGTTTCGGTAATATGCAACTGACATTCTATAACATGTAATTGAGATTCTATCATATACAAGTGAGCTTTTACAAAATTTAAAATTAGTCAGTCCCATTCTATAATTAATATAGCAATGAGGGATTTATCCCTAATTTTTTCTTATTTTTTTTGACTAAAGTATCATTTTTTGATTGTAATAAATTAATTAAAATGATTTATATTATGGACATGCTCATAGAGTGTGATTATTTTACATTGACTTTGATTTTTATTGATGGCAAGTTACAAGTCAATTTGAAAATATTAGATTATTCATTTTTTCTTGCCAACTCACAATGATTGTACATTATTAGAAGCTTATGATGATAAGTTGACAGCTATACAATCTATTGACGAAGTTCTTCTTTGTTTTTTTTTTAATAAAACACTTTCATTTTAATTAAATATATAAAAGATCATTTTCCATCTTCACAAGTTGCAATAAATTACGCTGTCTTATCAAAGAAATCACTTCAATTTAAATTGATGACTTTCTAGCAGACATATTAAAATCCTTTATAGTGTTATTGCTCATATACCCCCAAAAAAAATTTTTTCGAAAAAACAATTATCCTTAGAAGCGCAATATATACTAGCTAGATTGGCAGTAAAATTGTATAGAATAAAGTTAAATAAAAAGTGATGATGATGATATTGTGCCGGGGAAAATGGTAGAAAGAAATTGAAATACCAACAAAAAATCACGTGATCATAAATGTGGATGAGAACCTTTGGAAAAGAAAAAAAAAAAAGCATGGGACTGAGAATCTAAATTTGTGGCTTTCTCTAACCTAAGAGACAAAAATATGACTTGGCAAAAAAAAAAAAGACAAAAATATGAAAAGATGAAATAATTAATATTGATAATTAAAATAAATAAATTGATTAATTTTGCCTTTGGATCTTTGACGAATTGACGTGATTATTAATTTAAGTTGACGCAACTGACAGACAATTTCTTAAACCTATTATTAAAACTCAACATATATAGGATTATAGCTAGGAATATCGATGCAACGAATATAAGAATAATATATCCAATTATTACATATTTCCTGTTGAGGACACGTTATTACTATCTGACAAGAGCACGGCTGCTGGCTGCTGGCTGCTGGCTGCTGCTGCTGGCTCAACAAATATTTATTTGAGTCAGATTTAGCCTGCCGTCCAGTATAATAAAAGCCACGTCAACCATATTTTTAAAAACTGTGAAAAGTCAATTTTTAATTGTTAATGTTAATTTTTTAATAGGATAGAATAATATTGTTATGTTTTAAAATTTTTAGGACAATATTGTTTATAAATGAAAACTTTTGAAACAAACTTACACTTTAATCTTTTAATAAATCTATATATACAAAATGACATAGTTACTTTTCTTATTAAGATTAATTCACATAACTTGTTGCATGAATGTGTGTGTGTGTGTTGTGTTATGAAGATGAGAAAGTTAAAGAGTAGAAGAAAGGAATAACAAGATAAGAAATTGCTAGAGTAAGCAAGAGATTATTTTCTAATCCACTTGTATGAATCAAGACTTGGTACATAGTCACTATTTATAGAGCTCAAACCATTGATCACTAACATAAGGACTTACAAGTACATTAACTCATTAAGTAACATAATGGTGCAATTGAATATTATATAGAATATGTACAATAGACCCTTCAATTTGAGGGTTATAGAATATAATGTCATGAAATGGAATCCTATGAATCATTTTAACATCCACACCACATATTATCATGTTTATAACATTGGCACTTGGATATTTTTAGACAAATATTGTGCCTTATTAAAAACCTTATTAGGAAAAACCTATTGGACAAAAACCTAGTGAAAGAAAAAAGATTGCACAATATTTCTCCCCCTGATGACAATATTGGTTTATGTATTTGAGCCTATGCATACCGCACACTAACATCTCAAATGTTTTAGTTGGCAATGTCTAGGTAAACTGATATTCAAGGTTGTCAAATGAGCAAATTTGCTAAACATCTATATCACATTTATTTATAAGATCACGAGTGAAAATGAAGTTTGGAGAAATGTGTTTTGATCTATCCCTTTTGATATATTCTCCTTTCAACGCATGTTGTATTATCTTCGTAAAAGATTAATTCTAGTGCTTGGAAAGCATCAAAATGGTATAGATATTGGCTCCTTCTCTCATTTAGAATACTCTAAAAGAAGTGTGACAAAGCCAATATGGTAGCCAATGCTTTGAATAGAAAGATGGCCTATGTCTTCCATATGAGCTTAAATGAACATCATGCCTTAGAGGAATTGGCTAACGTGTAGGTTGTTAGGATCGGATTTGACCAAGAGGGGGGTGAATTGGTCTAATAAAAATTTTCGCAAACTTTGAATGTTAAAACAGAGTATGAAAGAAAGTGACACAGAAATTTATCCTGGTTCGGTCCTCCTGACCTACGTCCAGTCCTCAGAACTCTCTGAGCTTTTCAAATCCACTAATCACAAAAGATTACAATCAAACAGAAGAAGGACTCTCCCCCTTCCTAACTCAAACTATCCCTTAGACACTTTTGCTCGTGTCTCAACCAACTCAAGATTCTCCAACCTTGAGTAACTCTCACAGAGTCAATAAATGAATAATAAATGAATCAGTATATTCTCCTTTCTGAGAATTTAATGATAATCACTGAAGCTCTTAAGTGAGAATATGAAAAACAGAGGAGGTAGCTGAAACGTAATAAATTTTCTCTCTCGTATATGCGTTTTCTATCTCTCGGTGACTTGAATGCGTTGCCTTTTATAGGTGAGGAGAATTAAATGTCCGTTAGAGACATTTAAGTTTCCGTTAGACTCAACGTATTTGTTCACCTTCCTGTATTGAATGCGCCTGCATGCTTCTGACAGTAGGTAGGATGAAATTATGAGATTTTGTCTGTTGAATCTCTTTTTGTTTAGGCAATCAGAACTTCATTCCCTGTTAATAAGTAAGTCAATTGAGCATTTATGATGGTTGATGTGATTTAAATAATCGTTGCATGAAAAGGGAAAGATTTTAGAATCAGTATAAAGTGCCTAACACGCTGTGTAAATGTCAAAAAGCGAAACTCGAGTTTTGTCTCTTCATAACTCGAGTTATTGAAGAATTTTCAAAGTAGAAATCTCATAACTTTTGTTGGAACTCGAGTTTTAATAAGAGTTTTGGTAAAACTTGAGTTATAGCACTTAAAACTCGGGTTCTCAGAAGTTCCAGTAAGTTGAAATATTTCATCCTCTTCGAGACTCGAGTTCCATTAGTCAAAACTTCAATTTTCAAATCATAACTTTCATTGCAACTCGAGTTTCCTTGAGAGTTTTGAGTTACAACATGTTTTCTCTTCGAGACTCGAGTTTTGTCACATAAAACTTCAAGTTATAGGTATTTCAAAACAAAACTTTTATGTGTAACTCGAGTTTCATTGGAAGTTTCAGGTTTAAAAAGATTTTCTTCTCGAAATTTCTGGAAAGAAGTTTTGAAGTTCAGAAATTTTGTTCATATGAAAACTCTTAATGAAACTTCATGTTTTGGAAAGAAGTTTTGAAGTTCAGAAATTTTGTTCAGCCTGAAACTCGAGTTCTGTTTCCCCAAAACTCGAGTTATGCCATAACTTTTGCTTAAACTTCAGGTTGAGAAGGAAGTTTGGTTTCTCTCTCTTCGAAACTCGAGTTTTAATACTCATAACTCGAGTTCCATCAAAACTTTTATTGAAACTTCAAGTTTTGGAAAGAAGTTTCAATACTTCAAAACCCGAAACTCGAGTTCTATAAAATGAAACTCAAGTTTTGCCAAAACTTCCAACATAATTTGAGTTTTCTTTGAGAGTTCTGATTTTCTAAAACACTTCCAACACTCGAAACTCGAGTTTTAAAACACAAAATTCGAGTTATATGAAAACTTTTATTCAAAACTTGAGTTCTACAGAGAGTTTTTCATTTCTAAGCCTTTTCCAAAACTCGAGACTCAAGTTTTGACTCCCAGAACTCGAGTTTTGATAGAACTCGAATCAAAACTTGATTCTTTAAAGTTTGAGATTTTGAAAACATTTTCAAACACTGGAACTCGAGTTCTAAGGCTCATAACTCGAGTTCTCTTTAATATTTTATTCAAAACTCAAAGTTTTCTGAAAACAAATAATCTAAACATAATTTCAAAAACATATTTGTCATCATCAAAACATTATCTCAACATAGGTTACTCCAGTGGCAAAAGCCACTTTTTGTTTTGTTTTGGGAGATTTTGTCTTCTATTGGGATCTTCATGCAGCTCAAATGGAGGATAACTTGGCTATTCCGAATTAGCGAAAAGCTTGAGAATGGTGGTGTACCCGATTATGATATTGGAGATAGGCGGATTTTGAGATTCAAAAAGAGACTTTGTGTCCCAATTGATGGAAATTGAGCCCTAGGGCTAATCATTGTGTTTTGAGTATTTTATTTAATGCATCTTTCATTTTGATTTATCATAATCTTTGCATATTTGTTGTGATTAACGTTTCCTGGATAAATCATAGTGATTGTCCTAAATGTCCATGGCTGGTCATCTACATAGGAGCGATGATGACACAAGACCCTTATGACTTTGTAAATGTATGGAAATACGAATCAAAGTTATAGGAACTTGCAAGAGTACAATGTACTGGAATGACCCAATATGAGAAAGCTATATGGATTAAGTCATAAGGTTATCTTATGAACAACTACATCATTGTGCCATTTGACTTAGATAATCATAGATTCCTACATGAGAGTCACTCACTTTGAACTAGTCAAATGTTACCTTTGACTGAGTGATAATAAAGGCTATATTCGATCTTAGTGGATTTCATGTAGATGAATGTGAATGTTCAAGAAGGAATTTGTCCCTTACATTAGCAGAGAGATATTGTTGGCTCCCTCGATAAGTGAGTCTGAGAAATGTATGGCCATACTAAGATAGAAAGGAAGCTTCATTTCTACAGTAAGACTACTCAGGGATTGAGAAAGCAATGGTTAGGAATAAGAAGATGACAACCCCATGCCTCATCCTTGACCAAAATATCATGTGACAAAAGGGATGTGATGTGGTTGTATGATAGGTTGTATTGATTTATAGATCCTCATATGAATTGGGTAGCTATAATATCTTGCTAGAGGCTGCTTGCGACTTGTGAGCTAGTATGGTCATTGACCAACTACCAACTTCATATGGGCCTACAAGGTCACACACAAAATATCTTAACACAAGCTAAGACGGCCATATTCATTGAATCTAAGGTATGTCTGGATTCAGTGATATTCTAGGGTGGATATATGTGTGTGTGTGTTTGTAAATTTGTACATATATGTAAATATATATATGTTGTGTGTGTATATTATATATGTGTTTTTGTGTATATTATATATGATAATGACATAATATCTTAGATTTAATTTATAAGAATAGATTAAATATTGGATTTAATTTAGAAAGATAGATTAAATCTTGTATTTGATTTATAAAGATATATCAAATCTTAATATTATATCTTGGTTTTAATTTATAAAGATAAATTAAGATCTAACCTCGTTGGCTCCTTATCCAAATTAAATAAATGGGTTGAATGAAATTTGTTGGCCAGATTTAAATTAAACCACTTTTATTTAATTCTTTCTTATCGATAAAAGGCAATTAAATGTTAATTGATTTGATATGATTTGGGTTTGAAATTGATAAAGATTGATTTTTAAATTAAAAAAGGATAAGCTCTGACTAAATATAAATAGGTAGCTAGAGCTTTCTAGAGTACATAAAAATGATAAGAGAGAGAAACCCAGAAGGGAAAAATGAGATTAGAGAGTTGATCCTACAATTGGACATTGAGGCTCTAGCACACCATTTGTGTTGAAAGCAATTTGTGTGGATACTAATAGAGTGAGCTGATCTAGTTGTTGGCTTCTTGAAATTGAACAAGGGAAGAAAAAGAAACATTCGAACATCAGAGTGAATCAAAGAAAGGTATGCCCCTCACTACACAACTTCAACACCTTCGATAGATTTAAGGTAGAGATTGGAAAAATTTTATATTCCATTGTGCCTTCCAATCCCAATACCAAATACTAAGGCAATCAAGAACACCATTCTTAAAGAAGCCTATAGAAGCATATATACCATGCATCAGAGAATCACTAATATGTATAGTGACATCAAAAGGGAGTATTACTGGTTGAAAAAGAAGATAGATGTGACCAAATTTGTGCTAAAGTGTTTGACCTACCAATGAGTTAAGATTGAGCACCATAAACTATTTTATGTTGTTACACAATTTAAAGGTTCCAAATGGAAGTGGCAAAATATCTCCATGGACTTTATCACTAGACTGCCACCAACTCAAGTGAAGTGTGATGCAATCTGGGTAATTGTGAATCAGTTGACTAAATATGCTCGCCTCTTCATTACTAGAGTGAATGATGAATTAGAAGTTTGGCTGAGAAGTATGTTAATGCATTCTTAAGATTGTATTGGGGTATCGAGAGTATTGTGTCGAATAGTAACATGAGATTCACAACCAATTTTTGTAGGTCGTTACAAGAGGCCATTGGGACCAAATTAAAATATAATACAGCCTAGCATCATCAGACAAATGGTCATTGGACCAAGTTGAGGGAAGGGTGATGAAAGACGAAGAATACTGAACTCATTTGATAGAAATTGTTTACTGCTCGGAACAAGAAAAAGAGCTATGCCTATAAGAGTGAAAGACCGTTGTCATTTGAGATGGGTGATCATGTGTTTCTTCAGGTCTCTCTAGTCACCATCATTGGTATAACAATCAAGGTGAAGAAGTTGACTCCTCAATTCATTGGAGATTTTTGAGAAGGTTGGGCTCGTTGCTTATCAAATCACCCTACCTCCACATCTATCAAATCTACAAAATGTCTTCCATGTATTCCAACTGAAAAAGTATCATCTAGACCCATCATATGTGATTAAGCCTAAGGAGGTTAAGTTGGGGGAAAACTTGACTTTCCAAGTCGAACACAAGAGAATTTTGGATGTCTAGGATAAGCAACTCGAAATAAGAATATCCACTTGGTGAAGGTCTTTTGGGGGGAAATGTCTCCAGGTGAGGCCACCATGGAGACAAAAGAGCGAATGCAGTGTGAGTATCCAATTTTGTTCATTGGTATGCCTTTGTGTTAGGATCGGATTTGACCAAGAGGGGGGGTGAATTGGTCTAATAAAAATTTTCGCAAACGTTGAATGCTAAAACAGAGTATGAAAGAAAGTGAACAGAAAATTATCCTGGTTCGATCCTCTTGACCTACGTCCAGTCCTCAGAGACCTCTGAGCTTTCTCAATCCACTAATCTCAAAAGATTACAATCAATTAGAAGAAGGACTCTCCCCCTTCCTAACTCAAACTAACCCACAGACACTTTTGCTCGTGTCTAAACTACCTCAAGGTTCTCCAACCTTGAGCAACTCTCTCAAATTCAATAAATGAACCAGAATATTCTCCTTTATGAGAATTTAATGATAAACACTGAAGCTCTTTAATGAGAGTATGAAAAGCAGAGTATGTAGCTGAAGCGTAATAAATTCTATTTCTCATATATGCGTTCTCTATCTTCTGGTGACTTGAATCAATCTCCTTTTATAGGTGAAGAGTATTAAATGTCCGTTAGAGACATTTATGTTTCCGTTAGACTCATCGTCGTCGTTCACCTTCCTCTATTGAATGCGTGTGCAACTTTCTGACAGTAGGTAGAATGAATATTTGAGATTTTGTCTGTTGAATCTCTTTTTGTTTAGGCAATCTGAACTTCATTACCTGTTATTAAATAAGTCAGATAAGCATTTATGATGGTAGATGTATTTCAAATAATCGTTGCATGAAAAAGGAAATATTTTGGAATCAGCTTAAAGTCGCTGACACGCTGCGTAACTGTCAGAAGGTGGAACTCGAGTTTTGTCTCTTCAAAACTCGAGTTATTGAAGAATTTTCAAAGAGAAAATCTCATAACTTTTGTTGAAACTCGAGTTTGAATAAGAGTTTTGATAAAATTTGAGTTGTAAAACTTATAACTCAGGTTTCCAGGAGTTCTAGTAGGTCAAAATGCTTTGTGCTCTTCGAGACTCAAGTTTCATTTGGCAAAACTTCAAGTTTTAAAACTTTTCAAGTCATAACTTTCATTGTAACTCAAGTTTCCTTGAGAGTTTTGTATTCCAGCATTTTTGTTCTTCGAAACTCAGATTTTCCTTCATAAAACTTCAAGTTATAAGAGTTTCAAAACATAACTTTTATATGAAACTCGAGTTGTATTGGAAGTTTTAAGTTTAAAGCAAGTTTGCTTCTCGTAACTCGAGTTTTAATATCATGGAACTCGAGTTCTAGGAAAACTCTAAGCAAAACTTCAAGTTTGAAAAGAAGTTTTGAAGTTTAGAAATTTGTCTTAGCCCGAAACTCGAGTTCTGTAAACCCAAAACTCGAGTTATGACAAAACTTTTGCTTAGACTTCAAGTTGAAAAAGAAGTTTCGTTTCTCTCTCTTCAAAACTCGAGTTCTGAAACTCACAACTCGAGTTCTAGTAAAACTTCCACTGAAACTTCAAGTTCTGGAAGGAAGTTTTGTTTCTCAAAACCATTTGAGAGCCCGAAACTTGAGTTCTATAAGACGAAACTCGAGTTTTGCCAAAACTTCCAACATAACTTGAGTTTCCACTGCGAGTTCTGATTATCCAAAAGACTTCCAATGAACGAAACTCGAGTTTTAAAACAAGGAAATCTAGTTTTGAGATAACTTTCATTCAGACTCGAGTTCTTTTGAGAGTTTTACATTTCTAAAACCTTTTTCAACACCCGAGACTCGAGTTTTGATACAACTCGAATCAAAACTTGAGTGTTCTTGAATGTTTGAGATTTTGAACACATTTTTAAATACTGTAACTCGAGTTCTCTCAAAGATTTCATTAAAGACTCGAAGTTTTCTAAAAACTTTTTGAAAACTAATAATCAAAACACAATTTCAAAAACATATTTGTCATCATCAAAACATTATCTCAACACTTTGTTGCTTTGTATTGTTGCTTTTTTGCCACGTTTTTTTGTGTGTTTTGTGTGGTTGATGTCTAATTTTTATCTATGTTTTGTAATTGTGTGGATTGAATTTTGGGGGAAAATTCATATAGGTGGGGAGAGTTTTTGTTAAGATATGATTTGACCAAGAGGGGGGGTGAATTGGTTTCATAAAAATTTTCGCAAACTTTGAACGTAAAACAGAGTATGAAAGAAAGTGAACAAAGAGATTTATCTTGGTTCGGTCCACTTGACCTACGTCTAGTCCTCAGAATCCTTTGAGCTTTTCAAATTCACTAATCTCAAAATATTACAATAACACAGAAGGAAGACTCTCCCCCTTCCTAACTTAATTCAACCCACTGACACTTTTGCTCGTGTCTTTTCCCACTCAGGATTCTCCAATCTTGAGAAATTCTCATAGAATCAATAAATGTATAAGTATATTCTCCTTTCTGAGAATATAATGATGAACACTGAAGCACTAATATATGAGAGAATGAAAACAGAGAAGGTAGATGAATAACAATAAATTCGATTTCAGTAGATGCGTTCTTTATCTTCTGAAACTTGAATGCTTCGCCTTTTATAGTTGGGAAGTATTAATTATCCGTTAGAAACATTTAAGTTTCCATTACACTCATCTTCATCATTCACCTTCCCGCAATAAATGCTTCTGACAGCAGGTATGTTTGTTTCTACGTTTTTGTACATTGAATCCCTTTCTGGTGAGGCAATCAGAGTTCCATTCTCTATAAATCATTAAAATAAATGAGCATTTATGATGGTAGATGAGATTCAAATAAATGTAGCATGACTAAGGAAAGATTTGAGAATAACAAAAAGCTTCTGACATTCTGTGTTACTATCAGATAAAGCAAACTGAGTTACATTTGCTAAAACTCGAGTGATTGATGAAATAATAGAGAAAAATTCAAAGCACTTTTGTTATAACTCGAGTTTTGTAAATAATGCTTGAAAGTTTTCTCATAACTCGAGTTATTATGAAGAAACTCGATTGATTTGAAGTTCATTTGGTATAAAACTTTTAGCATTCATCGAGTTCTAATAAGAGTTTTGTCAATACTCGAGTTACAGAACCTGAAACTCGAGTTTACACAAGCTTCTGAAAATTAAAACATTTTAAGTTCTTCGATACTCGAGTTTCATACCCTAAAACTTCAAGTTTTGATTATTTTGAAATCATAACTTTCATTTCAACTTGAGTTTCATTGGAAGTTTTCAGTTTAAACAAGTTCACACCTCGAAACTCGAGTTTTGTCTCCTAAAACTCAAGTTATATCAAAACTTTTGTTGAAACTTCAAGTTTAGAAAGAATTTTTGAAGTTCAGAAATTTTTCAGACCTCGAAACTCGAGTTGTATCAAAACTTTTGTTGAAACTTCAAGTTGTGAAAGAAGTTTTGATACTCTATCTTTGAAACTCGAGTTCTGCTTCCCATAACTCGAGTTCTATCAAACCTTGTATTGAAACTTCAAGTTTTGGAAAGAAGTTTTGTGTTTCAAATGCTTTTTAGAACCCGATACTCAAATTCTACAAGGCATAACTCAAGTTTTAGCAAAAATTCCATTAAAACTTGAGTTCTCTTTGGGAGTTCTGACTTTCTAAAACAGTTTTGGTACTTGAAACTCGAGTTCTGTAACACACAACTCGAGTTGTGACAAAACTTTTGTTCAAACTTGAGGTCTACTGAGAGTTTTGGATTTCTAAAACTTGTTTCAAAACCCGACACTCGAGATTTGACTCCCAGATCTCGAGTTTTGATAACACTTCCATCAAAACTTGAGTTCTCTTGAAAGTTTTAGGTTTTAAAAGCACTTTTATACAATGTAACTTAAGTTCTGAAACTTATAACTCGAGTTCTCCCAATACTTTCACTAAAACTCAAAGATTACTTAAAGTTTTTTGAAAACAATGATTTTTTTATAAGTTTAAAAACATATTTGTCATCATCAAAACATTATCTCAATAGTTTTAACATTCTAATTTTCAAATTCAAGGATCAACATTAATTACTCATAATTAAGGGGTAACCAAGTGTCATTATGATTAATTGAGAATGATGTGTACCCTTGAATTAGGTAGGGAGTTTGTAGTTTTTAGGATATTTTAAGGCTAAGTTTTGGGAATGGCTTTTTGGAGCCATTTGCTATGGCGAATGAGGGTCTTCATGTGAATGAGACAGAGTTGTTCTCCACGGTGAATGTATTGGGGCAAGCATGAAAGCTTTTTTCTCAGTGTTGTTAGTTGTGGTGGATGGTCGTGATCTATAAATAAGGGATCCATTTCAGCATCTTAGCAATTGTAAATTTTAGAGTTGAGACTAAATTCTCTAGTAAGATTTCGATCTTTTGGAGATAGTGAATTCTTTCTAAGCGTATGAACACCTGGTTAAGTGTATCTAAACCCCTACTACCTTAGATCTTTTCAATTCTAAAAGTTGAAAGTTAGGGTTTCATATGGATTTCTCATGATTTGAGTTTTGACCAATTAAGACAAGATTAAGTGAGTTATAAGGCTTAGATAAGAGACTGATTCATTTATTTTCATGGTAATCAAGGTGAAGGGTGAATATGTCGGCGCTGTCGAGTATGTTAGAGGGTGAGTGACTAGGCATTTGCTTGTATTGAGCTCAGGTGAAGGGTTTGTACAAAGGCTATTGGTGAGGAGACCTCTAGGCTATTGAAGTCGTTGGAGTAAAGGACAGTGAGGATCTGAGAGTCAGAGTGTTCCATGAAGCTAATGTTGTTATTGAACTTCAAAGAAACTAAGCAAAAAAGAAATGTCATGCACCTACCTCTGAAGTGAAAACCCTAGTTCATCGTTGACCTTCGTTAGTTCGTCCTCCTCTACTGTCGCCAATAGGCAAGTGTTAATGACCATCACTGCTGTCTTCCTTTTTTGTTCAAAATTTATAGTTGTTGCACTCTTTTTTCCTCCTTAGGCATCACTATGTGTGTGGTAGGGGTAAGCTTAAATGGACACAAGCTATTTGTGACTAACTTGCTTGGTAACTTATGGGTCCCATCTATACCATTAATTTGTTAATATCTCCTAGCTTGCCTTATCCTTCTAGTCAATCTGCTCAAAATATAAGTTTTTCTCTACCTACAGTGCTGTTCATGCAATATTCTAAATATTTCAAGTTCATTAATCATCCAGATGAATTGAAGCAAGCTAAAGGTTTTAGAGCATACCTGAAGAGTTATTCTGGTTGCTCTGGGTACCCACATGAATCGATTCATAATGTAGGACTCGATATATATACAGCAAGAAGACAGAGAATAGAGAAAGTGGTTGGGAAAAGAGGGAGTGTTTTGTTTTACCGGATATGAAAAAGCATTCGTTTTCCATCGGTTCATTCTCTACTTTTTTTCACAACTCAGAAGCCACGTTCCAGCAAAATAAGAATACCTATTCCCTCTTACAGATTGAAATTTAATTTCTTAGGGAATATTACCCTTCTCAACCCTAGATATTTACTTATTGCATTTTCTGCCCATGTTAATTGACTGGGACTAATCCACTAAGGGTGTACTAGCCCATTTTCCAACATCTCCCACTCACATTTAGTGGATTAGATATTGCGTATCTTGATGCTTTCTCTTCATTTCTTTAGACTAGGTGTTTTGCTGTGAGTGCATGGGCATGATGTAATCTAGGTGCTTGTACTAAAAATCCCTTTTTTTAGGACCAGCACAAGGAAACCTTATTTTGTGTAGCATGAATTTTAATATTGCCTTAAATGTCCTAGATTTACCATTATACACTTTCGTATGGTAAATCTGATCCGTCTTGAGTCGGTATAAAACTCAGAATGCTCATCTCATATGCATAGTGTTCATACTTATATAATTACCAAGATGAATACCATAAAGAACATGTGATGAACGCTAAAATTTACATGGTTTTCTTGCTTAATTTAGGGACATTTTATAGCTCAATTGCCTTATCTTGTGTTAAATTGAACCCCTCCTACCTTTGTGGTCATACATTGCATATACAATAACACAAAAGGAAAAAAAATTGAGTAAATTGTGCCTCCCAACTGTACATGCTTTTGAACTCCAGTGTTTTATGCTTTAACGAGGTTCCCTTTTGCTTCTGTTGCAGATGCCTAGGGGAGAATTTGAGTGCTCGAGGACAAAACTGAAGGGAATGTAATTCATGGCTGAGAGGAGTGCTATTGGATTATTTGTGTCGCGACCAAATCTCATAGGTCGTGACTTATTTGTAACTCTTGGAGCTCCGTTGGCCTAATAAGTCGCAACATGTTTAACATGAGTCACAACATTTATCTGTTATAGTCGCGACACATTAGGATTGTGTGGAATTGATGCTGTGCATTTTGAGCTTAGGTCACCAGCTGGATCTAACAAAAAGGGAACAATCACGAAATTATACCTCATTTTGCACTGTTTAGGGAGCAAATCCAGGACACATTCGTGTTCTCTGTACTCTTCTTCCATTTTGCAAATCTTCCTCCATTTTTCTCTCTTCACACTTCATCATCTTCCATCTTCCACACTCCTCCTACCTTTCAATCACTTTCTGCTGCACTACTTCCATCCTCATCTTCCTCTTCTGATGGCTGAGGAGTGATAATTGCTGCGTCCCTAGAATCATGAGAGGCTAAATTCTCAGCCTCTTGGTGATGGAGAGCAAGACTTAAGCCAGAGATTCATTAGGGAGTATTCCTAGCCATATCTTGTGTTTGAATTTTGTAGAGATCTTTAGATCTAGAGACTTCTACTGCTATGAACTTCAGTTTGCAGATCTGTGAATTTATGATTTGGCTATGTAGTTGGATTGGTTGTTGTTCATGTGGATTAGAGATTACAAATTTCAGATTTGATTCCTTGTGTTCACTAGATTATCAATGATCTTTGGTAATTAATTGTTCATTAGGTTTCGATGATTGTGATTGCAATCCTTCAAAGGCATGAGCATCAATTACACTTTCTATATTCTGAGTAACATTGAACAATGCTTTAAGGAATGTTGTTTGACTAGGATTCAAGCAATCTGCATTAATTGAACCATTGGACCTAAGTGATAGCTTAGGATTTATTAATTAAACTTAGAAGGATTATTCTCCCATAGCTAAGCAAAGGCAGGGATAGTTAAGTTTCCATAACAATAAAATAACCTTCCATCCAAAAAATACCCCTATTAATTTTTTTAAAAAGTAAAATTTGGACTTTTTCGACCACATCTTATGAGCAGTTTAAAAAATGTTAGACTTTTAAACTACCCTTATCTAAACAACATCAATGTACGTTTTAAAAAGTATTTTTTATACGGTTTAAAAACGTTTTTCTACTGGTGCATATTCAACTATGCACCTTAGGTGCTCAATTATATAATCTATATACTCGATTAACTTATCTGAATAACCTCAAGTAAACTTCTTCACTAAAGCTTAATATATTTGAGTATACTGTTCAATCACTGACTTGGATAACTTCTATTGCTCTTCATATGATTGATTATGCTATTTGATTATGCTTTGGATATTTCTATTTAATTAAATCATTTGAGTAGTTATGACTTCTTCTGAATAACCTCATGTAAACTTCTTCAATAAAGCTCAATATCTTCGAATATACTAATATATCACTAATTTAGATAACTCATTGGATAAGCTTTTCCTATCAATTATGCTATTCAATTATCCTGTGGACATTTATATTTGATTAACTCTCTTGAGTAGTCCCAACGTCTTTAGATTCACAGTCTATTGGATTACCATGACTTCAAACAGGATTGTGGTTAAGATTCTCTTATCAATATTTCAAAACACTTAATATTGTAAACTTAACATTTCATGTTGTTTTTTTTAATCATCAAAAGCCATAATTAAAACATAGAATCTAACATAATGTACAATTGATATTTGGAGATATGAACCATCACAATTTAAAAAATACATCTTAAGTAGAGCTTTCTGAGCCTATTTCACAATACTTTCAAATGCACTCGAGTAAGAAGAAAATTGTTTGTCCTTTTTGGAACAAACAAACACTCAAGTATGGGTTTTTATAATCAAGTATTAAAGATTACTGGCAACATTTTTAAAAGAAACTGAGTATATGTGATAGTATTAATGCTTAAAACCTTTAGAAGCACTTGAGTATGGATTATAGAACTTGATTATTGAGCAACACTCTAAGTAATTATTGACTACCATCAGAAGTACAACTCTTTCCTTTCTAACACTTCCAGTAGAACTCAAGTATTCTTACAAGTGTTATAAACACTTGAGTAACCAGTTTTGCACTCAAGTATTTATATCAAAATCTTGGTTCTTGATATAATGAATCTCAAATGACATTTGAGTATCATTCTCAACACTTGAGTATTACTTCATTTATTTCAATTTTTACTGAGATAATGTTCAAACATCACTCGAGTATTGAGGAACATACTCAAGCACTCACTTCAACTGACAGTATCTCAGTATGTCAAAAATTGCAACTTTATTTGTTATCTTCCCTTTTCAGGCTTCATTTATTTAAATCTTTTCTGCCCTAATAAATGCTTTATCTTTCAACTTAATAACAAGGCATGGGTCTTTCGATAACTTCTCCGACGTGGATTCATTGGGCAAAATCTCAGGCAATGAGCATGTTGTGTGTCAGAGACATTTAATGCACAACGTTGAACAATGAAACTAAGCATAACAGAAACAGAGCTCTCTAATAGACATTTATTGCTACCCAACTATAAATAAAAGAGCATTTGAGACGGAAGTAAATAGAACAACAATCTATGAACTTGCATTGATTATTCATTCATCTACTTCCTCTGTTATACTCTCTCCAATATTAAACTTTAGTGATTAGCATTCATTTCTTGTGAGAGAATCTCAAACTGTCCAAACTTACTATTTCTGAGAGAAACTCAAGATTGGGTGATCTTGAGTAAGGTGCTATGATTTTAGAGATATAGAGGGAGTGAGAGTCTCTATTTTGTGAGTTTGAGACTGCTAGCTCCATTCTTCACCCAAAAATGGCTCCAAAAATGTTGGATCACCACTGCCCCAGCAAAAAAATATAAAAAACAGAGAATAATTCATGTTGAAATTGCAAGAGAGATAAATTTTGCAGTATCTATTCCTATTTAAGTAAGAAAATCACCATGTGATGATAATTATCTTTCCGTATTTGTAAATACAGGTCAAGGATCTACACTGGACGGTCCATATATCCATTATTTTTATTTTTTAAAAATAACTATTGTAATGGGTATGTTATATAAAATAGAAATAATATCTTAACCATCACTTTTTTCAAAAATTACCTTCTTATTTAAAAATTGTCAAATGAAAAATAAAAAAAAAAAAATTAGGGAGATTGGGACATTACGTACAAAGGGCATTGGATTAGACTAGGGTTGAGATGTGAATTTGTCTCCAAAAATTTTCACTCAAAAGCAATAATGCGCAGAAAATTTTTTTGGGTTCAACATTGTTTCCGATATGTTAAAATAGAGCAATGTTACACCTGATTGTTAAAATATTCACAGTCAACATTAGTTTTTAAATGGAGTAAGACGATATTATTATGTTCTAAAACTTTTGCGGCAATATTAAAAAAAAATTTTCAAGATAATATTGGTTGTAGACAAAAGTTTTCAGGACAAATATGTGTGTTAGCCTTGGAGAAAATTAGAAAGTGGCGCATTTTCTAAAACTTGAGAAGTAAAAAAAATAGTAAAATTTGCTTTTAAAAATTAAAGCACACGAGGAGTAATCTCTAAGAAATAAGGTAAGAAAAAATTAACACACACATACAAAAAAGCCACATTATTATCAAGTTTTAGAAAATGCAACTTACCAAAAACTCCCTTCAAAATATATAGGTACACAATTTAGTTTCAAGAAACATGTCTTCTCTAAGAAAATATAACTATATAAAAAGTTGCGCAAAAAATATCATTGCAATGTATATCTGTATATATTTTATATTTTAGTATATATGATTTCCTTAGAATTAAATTAGCTTTAAATATTTTTTTGTCAATTCAATATACGTGTAAGATTGTGCGCGCGCGAGTGTGTGTGTAATCTCTAATATATTAAACTATTTTATTTGTATGTCATGAACAAAGCAACTTAAACACCATATTATGCTTATGGAATATATATATATATATAGCTTGTTGTTGTTGTTGTGTGTGATCTCTCTCCTTTGGAGTAGATGTTGTATTTAAATTCCTAGAGGTAGAGCGCTCACACCAACAGGGAAATTAAAGCGAGGATGGTAGTAAATTATTTTTTTTTCCCTATAACCCTTTTGGCTGTCACCCGATACTAGTAATTTTTCTAAATTATATTATTATCAGGTATCCGGGTAATTAGTTTGAATCAAGGTTTTGCCACTAGGATGCTTCTCCCTATGTGTCTTTTTAAATAAAGTGGCATTCGAACTTATTTCGTCTACTCTTTAATCTATTTGGTTCATTGCTAGACCAAATACCCTAAGTAGCTTGGTAGATTGGTAATTGTGAAGAATATGACTAAATTGATATAAAACTTATATTATCTGTTTATCTACGCGGATTAGTTGACAGGTACAATTTAAAAATCAGGGATAAATATCTCATTGTTAAATTAATTGTAAAATGAGATTTCCTATGATATGTTACAGAAGTTCCACATTATGCAACTGACCTTTCCACAGTATATAACTAGATTCACCATATGCAAATGAAGTTCCATAAAGATGCAAAATGGTGAATATACAAATCCAAATGAGCTTCCATAATATGTAACTAACATTCTATAATATATAATTGAGGTTCCACTATATACAAGTGAACTTTCACAAAATTTAAAATTCGTCAGTCCCATTTTATAATTAATATCGTAATGCGGGATTTATCTCCAATTTTTCCTTATTCTTTTAACTGCAGTATCATTTTCTGATTATGTTGATAAAAAAATCATTTTCTGATTATAACGAATTATTTAAAATGGCTTTTATAATGAACATGATGATAGTGTGTATTTTACGGTGACTTCGATTTTTATTGATCGCAAGTTAAAAGTCAATTTGAAAATATTAGATTATTCATTTTTTTTTTGCCAACTTACATGATTGCATATTATTAGAAGCATATGATAATAAGTTGACAGCTATACAATCTACTGGTGAAGTTCTTCTTTATTTTTTTTTAAGAAAAGCACTTTCGTTTTAATTAAATATATAAAAGATCGTTTTCCATCTTCTCAAGTTGCAATAAATTAAGCTGTCTTATCGAAGAAATCGCTTCAATTTAAATTGCTGACTCTAGCAGATGTATTTAAAATCCTTTATAGTGATATTACTCATATACCCCCAAAATATTTTTTTCGGAAAAGCAATTATCCTTAGAAGCGTAATATATCATGGCTAGATTGGCAGTAAAATTGTATAGAATATTCTATCAAAAAAAAAAATTGTATAGAATAAATTTAAATAAAAAGTGATGATTTTTTTTTTGGCCAAAATAAAAATAAAAAGTGATGATGATGATGTGGTTGTGCCGGGGGACATGGTAGAAAGAAATTGAAATGCCAACAAAAAATCACGTGATTATTATAGACGTGGATGAGAACCTTTGGAAAAGAAAAAAAAAAGCATGGGGCTGAGAATCTAAATTTGTTGCTTTCTCTAACCCAAGAGACAAAAATATGAAAAGATGAAATAATTAAAATTGTATCAAAAAAATATTGATAATTAAAATAAATAAATTGATTAATTTTGCCTTTGGATCTCATCAATTTGACGTGATTATTAATTTAAGTTGACGCAGCTTACAGACAATTTCTTAAGCCTATCATTAAAAGTCAACACATATAGGATCGTAGCTAGGAATATCGATGCAACAAATCTAAGAATAATATACCCAATTATTATATATTTCCTGTTGGGGACACGTTAATACTTTCAAACAAGAGCATGGCTGCTGGCTCAACAAACATTTATTTGTCAGGTTTAGCCAGCCGTCCACTATAATAAAAGCCATGTCATCCATATTTTTAAAAACTGTGAAAGGTCAATTTTTAATGGGTAATGTCAATTTTAATCAAATTAAGTAATGAAATATTAACCTCAAGCAATGGTTTGAAGATAGCATTAACATTAAACCCCACTTAGATTCTCTTAGTATGCCTATACTTCCTCTTGTTTGTACACAGATATTTCAGAAACTTAGCATACTTAGGCATCTTTTTAATTAAATGAAATAATGGAACATTAACCTCAAGTTTACTAAACATTTCAAAAGGTTCATCATTATCTTTCTTTTCATCAACTTTCTTACTCATGAGATATGAATGAGGCAAAAGCAAGTCAGAAATGTTTACCTCATCATCCTTGGAAGGTGATCCTTTCTTTATTGTCCCTTGCTTAGCAATGACAGACTCCCCTTCCTCTTAATCCAATGATTGCTTACGTGATTGCTCGAAGAGCCTCTTCTCTTTAGCACTTTTGGATTGAATGGAGGCTCTTGAGTAGCCTTGAGAATGTCTCAAGTGATTATAGAAGGAGGAGACTCAACTTCTATCTCTTCGTCAACTGGTTCTTCATCATCATCATTATCTTTGAATTACACTTTTTTAGCACCAATTTCCTTACCACTTTTTAATGTAATTGCATTCAAAGATTTAAGATTTATCACCGTGTTGGAAGGAATTGAACCACTAACCTTAGCTTGTTGTTCAATCATTCCATTTGACAACTTAGTGATGTAAGAAGTCAAATTAGAGGTTCTAGTTTCTCATTGCTCCATCCAATTCTCTAAGGCTGCAAATCTAACTTTAGACTTAGATATGTGCTCAGTCATTGCTTCAATACCCTTGAGTATTCGAGAGAACTGCTTATCATCATTAGACTATTATTGCTGTTACAAAGATATGGCTTTAGAGGATTCTCCTTATAACCCTCCATAGTAAGATTGCCCTTGAGTAACATATTCCTTGAAACCCTTCTTGAACTTGCCTATTATCACTTCCTCCCCATCGAAAATTTGGATTAGCTTTCCACCCTTCATTATATGTATTTGAGTATGGGTTCTATTGTTTAGATTGATTGGCCCTTCCTTGATACATGAGGGCAAGCAACAAATATGTACATAACAGAATTACAATACTCACAACAAGGTAAAGCCATATCCATGGACTTAGGATTTTGAGTGTCAACAGGGAGTGTGAGATGCAAGTTGATTCAACTGTGTAGTCAGTGCAGCAATTTGAGAAGTGAATGTGTCCAATTAAAGAATGTGGACTGAAGAAGGGTTAGCAAGCATCGCATTAATATTTTTAGACTCTTTGATGCTATGGTACAAGGCCATTTTCTTAATAAGTTCCCATGCCTCCTCAGCAGTTAAATCAATGAGAGAACCCCTTGAAGCCGCATCCAACATTCCCTTGTCTTGGATCTTAAGTCCATCATAAAAGTATTGGACTAATTGTTCATCTGGAATATGATGGTGTGGACAGCTTGAAAGCAAGTGTTGAAAATAGTTCCAGTAGTCATAAAGTGACTCATCATAATCTTGCTTTGCAGAATAGATCTCTTTCCTCAATGTGAAAGTTCGCGGAAGTCAGGAAATACTTCTTCAAGAATGCTTTTATGTGGTTGTTCCAGTTGTGGTAGGCATCTAACATATGCTTAGGCAAGCTCATGTACCATTCTCTTGGCTTGCCCTCTAGAGACAATGAAATACCTTCCAAAGAACTTCATCCAGACTAGCCCCAACCGACTTCATTCTAGAGCATACCATAGAGAGAGATTTTAGATGATTGTACGGTCCTCACCTGTCAAACCATAGAATTTAGGCAAAAAATTAAGTAATTGACCTTTGATTTCAAAATTGACATCAACATTAGGGCATGCAACATTAAAAGGATCATAATTTGTATTAGAAGTAGTGGCTTCCCTAATGGTTCTTCTTCTAAGGTTACCTCCACTATTCTCACCCATTCTATCATGTTTCACATTATGTCCATTACCCCCTCTGGCGTTACTATCATTGGGATTATTAACACGTTCCATTATGTTACCTAAGTCAACCCCCAAATGTAAACTAGTTGAATTGTCTAGTTCAACCTCAGGATCACTAGAAACACTAAATTCACTAGAGGACATGTTAGACTCGTGTGAAATATTTTTCTCTTCAATTACAATTTCATTAGCCCTTTCCACTCTTTGATCTTGTCTAACTTACCCTATAGACCTTTGAAGCTCAAGATTAAAAGGAACTAGAGTTTTAGATCTACCCCTTCTTGGCATAAACAATCAACCAATCAAAGCAAAGTGAAAAAAAGTTTTTTATGCAAATGAAAGAAGTGCTATGAAAATTTAGAAACAGATGCAAACTACTAAAAAATGCAAAGACTAACAAAAATGAAAACTAAGAAAAAAAAACTCAACAAATGAACCCCAATCAAGGTTACTTGACACTTAACTACTAGGAAACTAATTCCTTTGCTCCCTAGCAACGACGTCACTTCAAGGAAAGATCGTTAGTCGCCTTAGGTTCACTTCAAAAATTAACTGAATTAATATAATACAGTTACAATTCGGATTGTATTCTCTTTGAGGAGTTGAAAAATGAAATTAAATCCTAGTAAATAAATGCAAGCTACTGAAACTAAAAATTAATTTGAGGAATTGTTAACTAAATGTTATGAATTAAATTGAAATTAAAATACTTCTTTTTGATATTTTTTATATGAAAATGATTAAAATGAATTATCGTAAAAAAAATAGAAATGAAACACACAAGTAAACAATAATAGTAACCATTTCTCCAACTCAACAACACAGACAATTCTCACTTCAATAGATACAAGAGTTAAAATAATGAATTAAGAATTATAATTAAGTTTTAATCCAACAACTGAGCCACTTCGAATTGTCACAAAATATTTTCCAAAATTCCAACTTACTAACTGCAACCAAAGTAACAAAATGGAATTAAGGATGATAAAAACCAACGCTTAATTGTAATTCTTAAATTCAAAATAACAGAATTAAAGCTAGCAAGAGACAATATGATCCAAGATTCCAAACTATCTTAGAAATCACAATATATTAACTCTAAAATCAATACAAATGTCATACCACAACATTATGATTGAAATTAAAGCTATAATCAATCCAATATCAAGTGCAGCTACAATAATCTCTAAAATATAATTAGATTAAATAATACAAATTGCTCCAAGAATCATAAAAACTATCCTAAGATCTAGGAATTGCTAAACAATTATTGGATACGAATTAAAGTAACTAAAACTCTCTTTTGAAGACTCAAGCTCCTACCATTGTTGTTGAAATGGAGAATTATAGAGTACTAGCCAAAATTTGCCATAAAGAATGATTCCATGAACATTATACTACAAACTGATTGAGAAATGGAAGAAGAATGAGGAATGGAAGACAAATTAGGAATGGAGGAATAATGAAAGAATGATGGAGGAAGAATATGACACTAGTGGAAGAAAAAAAAAAGCTTTTTAGACCGCACAAAAAAAAGCCTTTTAGACTGCATAAAGGTGCGGTTTAGATAAAACCGATTTAAAAAGTAAGTATTTTTTAAACCGCACGTATTCACGTGCACTCTAAAAACTTCACATTTAAGACTGCACAGATTCACATGCAGTCTAAAAAACTTAACTTTTTAACCGTGCGGTCTAAAAAGTTAAATATTTAAAAAATATATTGGCATTTTTTGGATTCAAAAATCCAAAAAATGCCTACATATTTTTTTATCGTTAAATAAATTTTATAATATATTGAAAATTAGTAGAAAACAAACTCATGACAAAAAAATAAATCTCTTATTGAGGATTTATTGGACTACAAGCATATAATAAGTTAATACAAATTATAAATTACATATAATCCCTGAAAAAGATTTACATACTCCTTTGAAGATTAATATTTCTTTCTTTATTTTCTTGATTGCAACCTAAAAAAAAAAGCCTACAATCTTGCTGAATCTTGTTTTCTAGAACAATAATAGTTGATAGTGAAAACTTGAACATGGGCTCCGTCAATGTTTCTATGAAAGTATTTGAAGCTGAGACCAAAATCAGTACAGAGCATTAGCATCAATACAAAATAAAAGATAAAGTTGACAAATGACTTAACCATCAGTTTGTTCATCATTTTTGGCAGTTTTTCAACACTTATAAATACAAATGTGACATTGGTAAAATGTGAGGTGTCCAAAAGAGAGAGGTTATTGTGGACAACCTTGATCGACTTCTATTAAAAACATTTATAAAAAGGCATTATATTTTGGGATACAACTCTAAACAAACAAAGAACAAATGCAACCTAATGCTATATTCTAACAACCCCTTGAGTTAGATCACATAGACCTATGCATTAAGCTTATTACAAAGTGTGCAATCCCTGAAGATTGAATGAACTTCAATTAATTTATTTAAACTACACCAACGCCTTCAGAAATCACACCCTTTTTACAATGATGAAAAAACTACACCAACTCTTTTTTTTATTTGGGGTTGCAGAAACAGGTTTCTACCAGACCAGAATTTGGGGTTGTCACTTCCACTACCATATACATGAGCCAAATACGATGATTAACATCTAGAGCCTGTCTTCATGGGCTAAGGCTTTAAGTTCAGGTGTTTACACTCCCGGATCCTAATTAAGCAATTTAAGTGATGGATTTAATTAATAATCTCAAACAAATAACAAGCAACTTTAATATATAGTGCAAAAACAGTGATGGATTTAATTAACATATGCTTTCTCCTTTTCCAGGATTCAAATTCCTTGAATCTTCACACTTCCATTTAAACTCGTTTGAAATCTCCAAATAGTGCAAAAATTTGCAAACCATAACAAAGGTACAACATTGAAACTGATTTGAAATCTTACTAGTTTGCCTTTAGGAACTTCCTTGTTTTCAATCATCTCTAAATCCTTGATGTCTGTCTGTTTCATGAGAAGCCTTCATTTATTTGTCTGTACAAAAAACAATAGGTTCAAAGATAAGCTCCTTCATTAAAAGAAACATGAGAAAAATCTCATGAGATTAGAAAGTAGAGCAGGTTTTTAAGCAGTGACAAGAACTCCAAGCGTCGATTCATCTAAACGCAGTTCTACATCCAAAAAAATAAAGAAAATCTTGCTAGAATAAAAACAAAGGTATATCTAAATGGCTAATGAAACTATTGCTCCAAAAATAATTAAGAAGAACAATGCATGGAATAGTAATGGTACCAAAGTTTCTTTCGAAGATCTTTGACTACAAATAAATAAGAACAAATAGTCACAGTCGCAATCATAACTGTGTGCACCTTATTGTTTGAAGGATTCACAAAAGTGACAGATGAACCGCTGGCCTTCCATTTACCATCTACAAACCTGCCAATATTGGTGGAATCTAGGCCAATCTCCTTCAAAAAGCTGTAGTAATCCTTATGATAGCCCATTTTCCTGCAACGATCCACCTAGGCCAAGGAACAAAAATTGATTGAGAAATCATGTGAAACGGAGAAGCCAAGAATCGTGAAGTGATTTCATGAGCAAAGTGTTAGTATTTACTGGTATGAGATTACCAAAATTGAAAGTTGAGGAAATGTGAAGATCAGATATTATTGTGAAAGATTGAAGGGGTTACTTTTATAAGTGCAGAGATAAAGACGATAATGTATCATGTACATGCTTTTTACCACAGTGAAGCTTAACTAAGCCCGTTGAATTCTGGGTTTTTTAAGCAAAGATTTGGGTCGTGCCAAAGAGATATGAGGGTTGTGACAAAGATCTGGGGTTTTTTCAGTACTACGATAGTAGCGATTAGAGGGAGAAGGGTCGTGAGAGATAGACGGGGTGAAGGGTCGACAAAGGACTCCCGATGGCTACGGTGACTGAGTGAGAAGAAATGGAGCTGAGTGAGAAGAAACAGAGGGTCACGGCGACAGATAGTAGGTGAAAGGGTAGAGTGGAAATGAAAAGAAAAGGAAGATGGAGACTAAGCATCGAAGGATTTTGAAATTGGGGTTTTCTTTTATACCGCACACGTTGGATGCGGTCTAAAAGGAAACTCTTTTAAACTCTTTTAGACCGCACCAGATTAAAAGAGTGACTTTTTAAATGGCATTAATAAGGTGCAATCTAAAAGAATGATTTTTTAGACCGCATTTCAGAGGTGCGGTCTAAATGATTTAAAATTTGTACTCTTATTTACAAAAATACCTCCGTTATATTTTTTAGACCTTATTTCTAAGTACAGTTTAAAAGAGACGGTCTAAATAAGCATTTTTTTACTAGTGTGAGTTTAGGAATGGAGAAATGGAGGAATGATGAAAAATGGATGAAGAAGGGGGTCTAGGGGTGTGGAACGGCGGCTGTTCAGTCTGGCTTCTTTTTTGCTGAATCTGATATGATATAACCCCAGAAAAACTGATTCAGATTAAAAAAAAGGGTTAAGGGGCAAAAATGACCCGGAAGTATTTTTGTAGGAGCATCCATCACATGGAAGTCATCGAGGGGCCATTTTAGACCCGGAAGTTGTAAAATGGGGCAATATGAACCCTAACTAACAGAGACCTAACGTCTTCTGTTAACATATCCCATAAGAGCCACGTGGATGATGATGTGGGCAAGTGATGGGAAAGCGAAAAATTGGGAGGATTAGGGTTGATGACTGGAAAGATTCAATGGATAGGCAAGCAAGGGGCATTGGTTGTGATTGAAGTGAAACGCTTCATCCCTCAGATTCATCTTCTCCACTTCCCCTGTGGCCGCGTGCAAAAGATCCCATGTCGCAGTTGGAGATGACACCTTACCAGCACTATTGGGGCTACTGTTGCTCAAACCTTTTCGGCTCCCACAATCACTTCATAAGGTGCAGAAGGTGGATTGCGGTGAACTGGAGAGGAACAGCCAGTTCAGCTTCCTCTCCGGTGCCACTTACCTTACCCAGGCTACACTCCCATTTGATAATGAAGCATAATCAAGTTAAAGAGCACTGTGAGTATTGGGCGAGTGGAGTCGGGCATGCGCTCTTCCTCGTCATTCTCTGTCTCACGGGAACCCACGAGAGACATAATAGAAGAGCTCAGATCAAAAGAAGCTGCATTGGAGTTGTGTTTAAAAGCGGCATCTCTAGCGTCAACAAAAACATCGTTGTCAAGGAACTGTGGAGGGAGCCAAAACTCACCGTCATCCAAATTCTCAACCATTGTGATGGGGGGAGAGAGGAGGGAGGTAAAGCAGAGGCAGAAAATATCAAAGATTCGGAATAGGAATGGAGGACTTTTGCTGCTGGATTGAAGATTTAATAATGAAAGAGGAGAGGCTGGGGAAGAGAGTGACCGGCCGGTGATACACCTAGATTTGCAGAGGGTGTGGGTCCTAGTCAAATCAAAAGGCAAGAGACGCAGAGGAGAGAGATTGAAGTAAAGTGGGGAGGATGAAGACAAGGATTAATTTGGGGGGGTCTTTATGGAAAAAGGGAGTAGGGCTTTTAATTAATATTTTGACTTTGTTACATGGCTCATTTGAATAGCAAAAAAACCAACGTGGCCAACATCTGTTAGATCTTCGTCAGTCAAGGTTTATATTGCCCTATTTTGCAACTTTCGGGTTCAAAATGGCCCCTCGATGACTTCCGTGTAATAGATGCTCTACGGAAATACTTCCGAGTGATTTTTGCCCCTTAACCCAAAAAAAAATGAAGCTGAAAGCTTTTGGTCCTTCGCTAGCATTTCTAAAATTTGAGTCCTTCTCTGACATTAATTTTGGTCCTTCACTGACATTTCTGGAATTTGGATCTACATCAATGTGGTCCTTCATTGACATTTCTAAATTTTAGATCCTTTTCTGCCATTAATTTAGGTCCTTGTCTGTCATTAATTTGGGTCATGAAATGCATTTTTTTCTTGAAGTTATTTTTTGATCCCAAATTCTTCCAAGGGTACCTACAATGAAAATTAACATTGAGTAGCATCAAAAGTCTTAAAAAGTCAATTATTTAACAAAATGATAAAAAGTGTGAACATTTTACTCTTAATTAACTCTAATTTCATGTAATTGCCTTTAATCATAATTAATACAATTAAATTCAACGAAGGCTCAAGAATAGCACTAAAATCTCAAAAAATGCTACAAATTCACTTGATAAAATCTGATTAATTCACCCAACTTCCCATGTTTACAGAATCATCATGAACATATGCAGCGGACCCCATGGTCTAAGGACATTTAGATCTAGCTTACATTTTGTTTATAGCTCATAAGACATGGAAGCGATGGACTTTGAAGGCACACGGTTAATTATGAAAATAACTGTTAATAAAGCATCACTCCAATACAAAATTTGAAGTTTTGCTTATGCCATAATAAATATTACCATATCTAGAAGTGTCATATTTCGTCTTTCTGCAGCTCCATTTTGTTGGGGAGTGGCAAGGATGATTAATTGCCTAATTATCCTTTTTTTTCCATCACAAAACTCTTTAAATTAATTGGACAAATATTCATGACCTTGATCAATGTGCAAAATTTTAAATTTTATTGTCTATTTGATTTTCTACTTTATTTATGTATCGTCTAAAGCAGTTAAGAGCCTTAGATTTATGTGAAATCAAATAAACATGATCATATCATAAATAATCATCAATAAAAGTAATAAAATATGAAGCTCTGTGTCTTGTTTTCACACTCACAGGACCACATATATCTGAATGGACTAGTTGCAACGGTTTTTCAACTCTAGTTTCCTTGCCAAATGGTTTTCTAATTGTTTTACCAATGAGATAACTTTCGTACAAAGACATATCCATGTTGGATATTTGATATAGTAAACCATTTTTGGCTAATTTAATTATTCTATTCTAATTTAAGTGCCCTAGTCTAGTATACTAGATATTCATGTTAAGAGTCATATTAGAATCACTTATCTATTAATAACTGAGTGATAGGATTTTGTTGCTAACTTACTTATGTGCCTCTCACGCTCTGTATATTTTCAGCCTTGTCATTCTTTCTCTTTATATGCCTCCCATGCTCTGTATTAGCTTCATCTTTCAAATTCAATTGTTTTTGAATGGGAGGAGATCTAACAATAAAATAACCTTCCATCCAAAAAATACCCCTATTAATTTTTTAAGAAAAAGTAAAATTTGGACCTTTTTAGACTACATCTTATGATCGATTTAAAAAGTGGTAGACTTTTTAAACTGTCCTCATCTTGACAGCATCATGGTGCGGTCTAAAAAGTCTTTTTTATACGATTAAAAAAGCTTTTTTTTACTAGTGTATATTCAACTATGCACTTTAGGTACTCAATTATATACTCTATATACTCGATTAACTTATCCGAATAACCTAAGGTAAACTTCTTCACTAAAGCTTAATATATTTGAATATACTGTTCGATCTCTGACTGGGTTAACTTCTATGATATGCTCTTCATATGATCGATTATGCTATATGATTATCCTTTGGACATTTCTATTTAATTAACTCATTCGAATAGCCATGACTTCTTCCGAATAACCTCAGGTAAAATTCTTCAATAAAGCTCAATTATATTCGAATATGCTGATATATCACTTAGATAAATCATGGGATAAGCTCTTCCTATATGCTATTCAATTATCCTGTGAACATTTGTGTTTGATTATCTCTCTTGACTAGTCCCAGCGTCTTCAGATTCGCATAGTCTATTCGATTACCATGACTTCAAACAGGATATTGTGGCTAAAATTCTCTTATCAATATTTCAACACACTTAATCGTGTAAACTTAACATTTCTTATTGGTTTTTTTATCATCAAAACCCATCATTAAAACATAGAATCTAACATAATGTACAATTGATATTTTGAGATAGAAGCCATCACAATTTTAAAAAAATACATCTTGAGAATGATCTTCATTTTTCAACGATTCTTGCTAGTGCTCATTTCTAAACTTACACCCACAGTGATTCAGGTAATAACATGTATGTTTTTTGGTTTAAAGAAACAAGCCCTAGCTATTAGTTTAAGATTACAAATAGGATTGAGTATACGATGTCTAACTTATGAGGGAGCTTTCATACCATTAAGCCACATGAACATTGGAAGTTCATTTATTAAAAGACATCAATATGAACACCATCAATGTAATTAGTATTAGTATGAATGTCAAATTAATATAAAATATAACATTTATTATAACCCAGCTGATACATATCGACCACCCAATACATTGTACATGGACTTTTACTTCTGAACTTTGAAGAAAAATATTATATATATATATATATAGAGAGAGAGAGAGAGAGACTAATTAAGTTTAGCCAACAAGGTTTTGGAGGTGGTTGATGAGTATGTCAAAGTCATCTTGGCTTCTGATGAGACTCAAACGAACATAACTATCATTGGCACTGTACACACTTCCTCGACGACCATCTATTTTTGCTGCTTTAAGCACTTCATAGCAATCTTTGTCTTCCTCTCTTTCACACTTCAACCATGCATATGCTGTATGTCATATAAACTTCACATTATATATATATATATATGTTTGAAGTCCACTAAACACTCGATAAAAAAAAGTTCACTAAACAAAGTTTAAATAATCACAAATTATACTAATTAAAGCCATATATGCAACATGCAAACTGATGATTAATTAGTTACGTGTACCTGGTGTAGGGTCCCTAACCCTTTTGAAGAAGGAGCAATAATGGGGAGTTAATTTCTGAAGAGAGAATCGATTTGATTTGGATAACGTGTGTTTTAGCTTTGTCCATCGGTTTTTCAATGTTGAATAACCAAACTTGAATATTTCTGTGCCGTCGTATCCTTCTTCAAGAAGTACATCAAGAAGCTTCAAAGCTCTCAGTTGAGATTCTCGAGAAACTCCCATGGTGTTCAATTCTAAATATGTCTGCATCTTTTGGTATACAGCCTTATCCTTCACAAATGCCCACCTGTATGAGATGCATCATAAAGAAACCAAAGCAGTGAATTTGGTTTGTGAACATGGAATGTAACAAAGTAACTTTCTAAATGTGAAATATATAAATGTCATGTTTTCCTAGGTAAAAATTAGTGACAAAAAAGGGAAAAATTAATCTATAAGTCTTTATAATTTCGCCAGATTTTTAATCAGACCCCTATAAAGTATCCCATCCTTATCAAATTCTTATAGTTTCACCTGATAACAATTGGATTCCTATAGTTTTTCCCCTTTTTAATAGGTCCTTGTAGTTTTCCCCCTTTTATTAATAACATGTAACTAACTACTAAGACTTGATAAATAATCAAGCAAAACAATAGGGACATGATTACAACAACAATACAGCTTTTATCCCACCAGTGGAATTGGCTAAATGGATCAACAACAACAGCAGGGACATGATTGAAAGGGAAAAAAAACTAAAAGGGCCTAAGTAGAATCAGATGAAACTATGAGGACATGATAATAAAAATAAGGAAAAAAGCTATGAAAATTTGATTCAAAATCATATAAAATTATATGAATCGGCAAATTAATTTTTCCTTAAAAAAAAAAGTGGTTTGTTAATAAGTAATGATATTTTACATCTAGGCCAACTCTAAAATGATATGTAGCTAATTGGATTCTAGCTAGCTAGTGTTTTAATTTGGATCATCAGTATAGAAATGTGAGACTCAAATAATAAAGTATTGTTAATTACCCAAATCTAGAGCCTGCATGGCCAGTGAGCTTGGAGATTGTGAAGATCATGAGTTCTTGATTAGCAGGAGAAGGAATAGGTGTGAAGTGTGGCCAATAATAAGCATGATCATTAACTGTCTTAACGTTAGGCCCTTGAAGATGAGCCCTCGTTAAACCCCCATCGGGGTTATTTGGTGAGGTTACGAATTCAATAAATCTGCTGTTCTTCTCATTTTCTGACAAATTCTTCTTCCTCCACAACGATGTGTCACCTTGGTATCTATAGTCCAATGAATTGAAAAGCTCCGTTTGTTCCCTATAAACCTGTCAATTTTCAGAATAATCATTTATTAAGCAGTTGATTTGAAATTTCCCTACACCAAAATAACATTTTCCCCACCACTTCACAAGTTTCTCGTAACATATTGAGAATGAGATCGAGATCAACGGTAGAAAACAAAGTTTCTTAAAGAAGAGTGTTATGAGATATGTAAGCCGCTAAAAATCGGATTTGTCATTATAGTGGTTGAGGAAGTGATTCAAAGGTTAATGGCCAATCTCGGATTGAAGATTAAAGTAATATAATTAAATTAAGATATAAAAATATTCATATATGACCATAAAAAGAAATTAATATTCCTCAAGTGAATATAGCAAACTTATTAATGCACAAATAATTAAACTCAAAAATTCATAATCACACTCAAAATTAAAAGAAAAACATGTCTTATTTCTTTTTTTTTTTGAAAAAAAAAAGTCTCAAAACAACGTTGTTTTAGGCTCACAAGGTGCAAAAAAACATATACAACCCAATCAACCGTCCACCTATCAGCCCATTTAGCCAGGTTACATCAAGTTAATCAGGCTAAAATGAATTAAGGATGAAATTGGGTTTGATATATATATATATATATATATATTAATTGATCCAACCGGACAAGTGACTGAGTTTGTAGGGCTTACAGGGTAAAATGGGGCTGTGGCAACCACTTTAGCAGGAGAATGCAAAGAAGAATTGGGAGAGAAGGCATAAACAGCAGCATTGAGGAGCTGCGTAGAACCACTCCCAAATATAATGAACCTTCCCTCAGTTTCTGCATTCCCAACCAATTTATGCAATTTTTGTATGTACTTCACAAGCATCTCTGATATTAATGATCCATCACTGTACCAATATCCCATTCTGTGCCAACCTGATACCAATATTGCACTCTTTTCTTTTCTTCTCATCCAAAATGGCTCCAAGAAATATGGATCACCACTACACCACCACACAAAATTGTAAAAATTCTAATAACATAAAGATTTACAAAATCTTATCTCAAAAAAATATGTAGCATTAAGCGTAA
>QFDD01000824.1:0-38400 GCA_006871305.1 Vachellia collinsii
TCATTTCCAATAATAAAGCTATTTTCACTTATTTCATATCAAGGATCCCAGCATGAAAGTTTGCCAGTATTAGCTTAAAATCATTTCAAGCATACATGGGGTTTACATATAATTTAATTGTCATCATTTTTCTTTTCTATCTACATGCATGAAATTACTGTGATATAATATCTCAAAAGTGTTACTTTCAATTCTATGCATAAATATTTAATATAAATAGAAATTGGAAAAGAATAAATAACATTAAATAAAATCCACAAATCTTACTTTTTACAATATCAATGAAAAGATTAAATAATTATGATAAATCTTCATTATTGAAATAATACTTAAAATGCGATAATTAATTAAAGATATAAAATGCAATAAAATGTAATTTATGAAATTTTAATGGGATGCTATTCACTCACCTATTAAGCTTTCAAAATATAACTCCTCTCTACCTTTCAGCTTCCAATTTATCTTCCTTTTTCTTCACCTAACAATAACATGAATTCCACTACAATCAATACCATATATAAAGGCATCCTTAGATCCTAGAGCATTGAAATTCCAATTCCTTTACAAGCTTAAGCTCAAAATAAGACACCACTTAAGCCTCTTCAAATTTCTTCCTTCTACTTTTTTTTTAATATTATAACGTGTGGGCACAAAACTTAATCCATGATATAACTACTCTCAACTCATAATCGCTAGTTCACAATATATATATTCCCGTTATGAATTAAAATATCACAGCTACAGGCACCAAAAATCAATTTCTTTCAACATGGTAGACACAATTATTCCTTCTCTAACATTAACCCTCTTAATCTACCAATCCAAACTTCTATTCGAGTTCTCATCTTCTTTAAATCAGCAGGCAACCCACAAAAGAAAATATTTATCACACCACAAAGTAACCCAAGCTCCTATTGCATAACCGAATGATTAGGAGGATAGGAGGGAAGCTTGCTGCAACTTACCATACAACTGCAGAACAATAAAGAGGCGGAGAGGGAAGGGAAAACATGACAGTGAGCCCTTGGCCGAAGGAGGAGGATGATGACAACGGCGCACCACTGGTGATGGCAAGACGAGATGGGAACGATGAATCGAAGGGCTGGGGTTTTCTTTGTTTTTTTCTTCTCTCGTTGATCTAGACGAAGCAGGAATGGGGATAGAGATGATGATACTGTGGCTTTATTTATCTGCGACATTTGTGGCATGTGTGGAGGGTGAAGTTACAAATTTGCCTCTCCTCATTTATCCTTTTTACATTCTGGTCCCTTATCCCTTGTTTTTTCCCCCTGGCAGTTACATGTTTTGAATGTTATGGGTAGATTACTTCACAGCAAATGTGGTGTGATGGGCTTATGCAGATATTGTATTGAATATGGGCTTTTGAAAGCCCAAGGTCTAGCTGTTGTGATACGTGGTAATAGTTATTTGACCTACGATTAACTTTTTAATGTTTCTTATCAATGATAGCATTCAAATATTTAGTTTCTATTTTTTTATAATTGACAAATTATTGGGTTCGAGATTAATTCTTTTAACTATGATAGGGGCTTTTGAAGTTGAGTGCTATCCTTTTTTATCATGGTTAGCTTTTCTTATTGCACAAGTCTTTTCTATAATCATGTTAGTGTTTTGAATGTTAATTGAACTCTTTTCTATCATGATTAACTTTTGAAAGTTGAAGTGAAATTTTGTTCTACAATGATAGACCTTCTCATTTGAGCTTTCTCTTTTATACTATAATATGGTTTAATGGTTGATTTAGGTACTAACCCATAATAGAAGAACCATTGTTACAACATAGCACCCAATCTAAAGTTGATGGCATTCGACTTTAGTGATGCTCGACATCAGCAACATACCTAGGGTTAAATTACATGCATGAGATCCTACCCTAAAAAATCATCTAACGCCTTGGGAGATGGCTAAAATAAGTAGGCCAAAAAAGTAAACCTTAATAGCAAATGGCTAAAGATTCAATACTATCGTAAGATACATGTGTTTGTTAGAATACTTAAGTTTTAAAATTTTTATTGCATTTCATGTTGATTGCACTTTGAATTTTTGAACAGATTTTTGAATTTTTATTGCATTATGTTTTCATGTGTTAAGAAGAGGTTTTATGGAAAAATAAAGTGTATACATAAAACAAAGTCCCACTTTTTAGACTAGAAATGACAATAGCTTGTATAAAAAATGGACAATTTGTTTTTATGACGTCAACTTTTTAGACCGATTATAATAACAACTGGCTTAAAAAAGTGATATTTTTCTAGATCGGGTGTACAGATAGTTTAGAAAGTGAGATATTTTCTAAACCAGTCTTATCTAAATCAATCCCCAAATTCAATCTAAAACGTTCACTTTAACTGGTCTAAAAAATACTTTTTCTACTAGTGAATATTTTACTATTGCAATAATAAATATCAAATAAAATTAAGTTTATATCAACATTCCATTGATATTCTAAAAGTAATTTTAGAACCAATTCCCATCTCCTTAAAATTCATTCATGTATGTATGTGTGCCAAGATAAGCATGATCATATATTACAGGGACTATTCAACGAGAAACTTTACGAAACATTCACACCCATAGTATTAAAATCAAGGGTTAAGGTGAATTTTCTCCTTTGAAGTTGTTTCGGGGGAGCAATTTCGCTTTAGAAGTTTTAAATGGAGCAATGTCGCTGCGGAAGTATAAAAATATAGCAATGTTGCCTTGATTAAACAAAGAGGCAAACAGTCGTTTGCCACATAGGTGTCCATGTCACTCTCCCTCCAAGAAACTTCCTAGACGAAATGGATCCTCTAAGAGAACTTTCAGGGTGAAATTGCTCCTTTTAGAAAACTTCTATGGCAAAAATGTATATATTGCAAGGCAACATTATCCCACATGGGATAAAAAGCTGGTATTTTATCCTATGTGGTGGACGTTCGTTTGCCTCTCCGTTTAATCAGGGCAACATTGTTATATTTTTATACGTCTCAAGCGACATTGCTCCACTTTCAACTTTCAAGATGAAATTGCTCTTTCGAAACAACTTTCAGGGCGAAAATGCACCTTATCCCTAAAATCAAAGGCATATCCTAACAAGAGCTTCGTTCCGTTATGTGTTCCACGAAGGCATTCAAAATAAGATCTTTCTTCAAATCTTCTTCCCTTTGAATGATCGCGTCATGCAATTCCCTTAACCTACTTTCCATTTCCACATCCTCCATCACCATTCTCAGACCTTCTTCCACTTCCTTCACTCCAAGACCCTTCAACCTCATTCCCACCTTCCACACTTGAACAATGTAAGCACAGTTCAAGGATTGGTCACCTGCCACAGGATAACACAACAACTTCTTCTTCAATTGTATCGCCTCCACCATCGAGCTCCACCCGCAATGCGTGAGGTAGCACACCACGGACTTGTGCCTCAGAACCTCCATCTGTGGGGCCCACGAAACCACTCTTCCTTGGTTATGCTTTGAGACTCTCTCTTCAAACCCATTTGGTAACCCTTCACGCCATGCTTCCTTCAGAACCCAAAGGAAAGGCCTTCTTGATTCCTCAAGCGCTAGTGCTAAGCTCTTCAACTTGGCCTCACCAATCGGGCTCACCCAACTCCCAAATGAGATGTACACAACTGAGTTAGGGTTTTGAGTGTCTAGCCACTCCAAACAGCTCTTGTCTTCTTCCCAGAAGCTCGCATGGTTGGTTTGTATGTGATTGAAATGATAGCCTAAGGGCAAAAGGGTCATTGGGGAATCATGAAGTTTGGTTTCTTCAGGAAAGGCATTCACGAGAAGCCATTTGAGACTTCTAGATCTTTCTAGAGTTCTTGTCCAAAATTTAAACCTTGCTTTCTTCGTGGCCACTGTTCCAATTAGCCATGGGAGATCTTCAGTGTCCAATACTGGAAATTCTGGTAAGAAGCAAAACTTGCCTTCATGTTGTGGAAGCCCTGTAGGCAAATACATCAAAGATTTTTTTAGATTAGATTCTTTAATTACAGATTCATATATTCAAAAAAAGAGGTAATCTCATAATCACAGCAAGTAGTAAAAAAAAAACTATACTTTTTTTAACAACAGCAGCAGCAGCAACTATTTAAAGCTGAACTTTGTAAGTGCAGTTTAAGTTTCTGGTTTGATAGGGAATGTGTGTATAATAGAATTTATTCTTAATTGTTTTCTTAACTGCAAGAATACCATATAAGAATTTTGGATTGATGTTGAATTGTGTCTACCTGAATATAGAACCAAGAATCTAACACTGAATTTGCTAGAAACACTGCCGTATAAATGATGTTCAATGACAAGAAATAATCCTTTGAATTTCTTGATAAAAATAAGCTGAGTTAAATCACAAATAAATAGCATTATATACCAGTCTGTTACTATATGTAAGTCTAGGAGAAAAGTTTTTGAATAAATATATGTTACCAGTAGGACATTTAATTAACAACCTTTTTCCATTTTTACCTCTATTTAATTTCTATTAAAAAGATGAGAATGTTTTGTAAATATAGAGAGACAGGAATTTTAATACCGATAAATATGGAAGATTTTATCATTTTAATGCATTCCTTGGTATACGAAAATGATGTACAAGTGACTTACATATAGGAACAGACTGGTATGTGTATATACCTGTTTCAGAAATGAGGCCCCACCGAGCCATGTAAGGTATGGATGCAATCAACCTGTAAGCTGAAAACATGACAGGCCAAAAACCAGCAACAAGGATGCCACACTTCTGTGCAACTTGTATAGCCCAAGAAGCCAACAAGTCGACCACCACACAAACTACCGCACAGCTGCTGTTGCCACCGCCCTCCTCTTGAAGCTCCTGAATCAACCTCTCCAACTGAGAAGGCATAGTGTTCTCCATGGCCGATTCAATCCCAAAGAAATCTGTAGCAGTGTCCTTCTCTAAGCCATCATCTATGGCAACCCACTTGATCTGATGATGATGAAGATTTTCTTCGTCATTATTATGAATAATCACAATCTGATTGTAGATAAATTGAGGAAGCACCATTATTGGCTCGAAGCCAAGGTTCAGAAACGCCATGGCCATCTTTTGCATGGGAGTTACATGTCCCTGTGCTGGATATGGCACCATAATGATCCTTGGCCTCTTCTTTGAGTACTTCGTATTTCCCATCTCAAACAAACACAATCTTCACAGATATTATAAGCTTCTAGTGATTAGATCAATCACTCTTTGCTTACTTTCACTTGTAATTTGGTTTAGTTTAAGTCTTCTCCACGCAACCTTATATACACACACATATGTGAAGGGTGGCTTATTGAATTAATATACAGGCCAACTTGTACAATATATCTCTCTTTTATTAATTTGTTTAGAGAAGCTTCTTATATAAATAAGTACTTGTACACAGATAGACTAGTCAACTTGCATGTGCCTAAAAATGAGGTATATTGATTATTGAATTTGCAAACATGTGCCCACCCCATTGTTGGTCTCTTTTTTTTTTTTTTATCAACTAGATAGGATGGGCTAGGGCATTTCATAATATATATATATATATATATATGATACATTAGTTGTACTATTATAACTTGTATATAAATAATATAATGGTAAAGGTGCATCTTTTATCCTCTCATTTTATATCAACTTTTAATTTGGTGTCCCTTAACTTTATAAGGTAGTTTTAATCCTTCAACTTTAACATTGTTACACTTAAAATCATGGTTTCTTTTTTGTGTGTCAATCACTATATTTAAAAGATAAATAAATTTAGCATTTTTAGTATTTGCGAATATTTTGTCAATATTTAGAATTTTGATGTCAGCATGTTTGGCTAAAATAACTAATGTATTAACTAACTAATGTCAGAATTTTAAAAAGATAGCTCATAAAATGAATTGAGGAACCAGAAATTAAATTTTATGTGAAGTGAAAGGATAAAAAAAATATAGTCCTTTTGCCTTATATAATTTATTTATTTATTTTAGGGGGGTTTAATTTCTATCATATATTCTTTTTGGTCCTCCTTACAAACATCTTTCAACTATTTAAAATGATCAAAAAATTTAGCTACAGTTAATTAATGTTTCGAACTTTTTAGAATTATTCTTAATGAGATTCATTAAATAGAGAATAATGAGGTAGTTAGCAAGTATTTAATTAATACAAAAATATCAAAACTGAGGACATTTACAAATAAAGTACAATCTTGAATAACTTATAGAGAGCCTCGTAATAAGAACCATAAAAGAGAGTCTCATAATAAAAATGGAAGGGAGTACACACAGTATCAGTCATTTTTCAAAATTTTATTCAACAGACAAGAGGCTTATATCTATATAGTTTTTCCCCTAAGCATATGTATATTTCAATGAGAGACAATCATACTTAAGATACTATAAATATTAAACATGGGTAATTTTCCCAGTTGAGATTTGAGCCCGGTCTAACATGTTACTAGGAACCAGGACATTCCGTTAAATAACAAAATTACGAAAACGCATCTTGCTTTTCTTTGCTGTGAGTATTTTTATTAGACTTTGAAGACAAAGCGTAATATATATATATATATATATATATATATGACATGCCTTGAGTGAATCGTTTATCTTAGTGTGCCCTTCGAATAAAATACGTTTGTGTTGCACTCTCACTGTTATTATATGGTCCACTTTTCTGGGTGGGCAAGTGGGGTTCGGCTCCAATAATAAAGTGAGGTGATTTTAATTCTTTATTTAATTCCATTCAAATTTTACCTCATATATTCTAGGGTCAAAATATTTTTATAACCCAAGGAAAGAGTTAACACCATTATATATGTATGTATGTATGTATGATAATACCTATTTTCCAACGTCGGTATGATTTGGTTTATGGCATAAATAAAGCGCCTACACGCTTTAGCTTACATCAGTATACCCGAAATAATCATTTGATTTGCTTGTCTCTGTTTAATAAAAGTATTTATTTATTCTGAGATTGGAGCGTGAAAATTTCCAACCAGCAAAATGAATATGATGAAACGATAAAGGTTGGTCCAGATGGTTCATGGTACATTAGGTTATGAGTTTAAACTTCATTGTTGATTAGAGTATACTGTTGGTATATGATCAGTAAATATCTTTATAAGCGTTTCTTGAGCTTGGAGTTATTTCCAAACCCTGATGAGCCTCGGCACTGAAGTCACGTGAACTTTTCTTATTAGAAAATGGACATGACAAAAGCTTATTGATTTACGCTTCACAATATTTTAATGTTGGTGTTCATATAGGGGGCATGATAGGATATACCTTTTGTTAGGCATACGTCCATCAATAATATATATATCGTAAATAATATTTATTGCACGAACAGTTTAAAATAAAATGGACCTTTTTACTATTTTCCTGTAAGGTTTTCAGCCTTGGGACTCATATTAATGCACTCTCGTTTGAGATCAGATCAGATGTCCCCAAAGCTCATGAAAGCCGGACAGTACGAGCATGAGTCTGAAGGGAGAGAACCCAACTCCAAAAACTAATTTGTTGAAAGGGCCCTTTGAATTGATGAAGCTTTATGATATGATACTCATGGTAACATGATCTCATGTTTGAGTTTCCTAATTAGATGAAAAATTTACGGTAGAGGAGTACCTTTCATTTTATTCTGCAATACTTAGATATAAAATAATTAATATTAGATAATTGTCCTTGTGGGTATTCGGAAGTTTTTGGACAAATATAGCCTCAAAAGAGTTATTAGATAAGGAGCAATCTCACCCTTAACCATTAAAAATGGATAATAATCAATGTTGATTTTTAACGATTAGAGCGGCTTTGCTCTGTTTTTTTAACACTTTCCAACAAAAACTTATATGGATATTCATGGCTCTTGCCCAAAAGCTTCCAAGTAAAATTGATCTTTGCCAAAAAGATTAAACTGTACGCCTAATATATATTAAAAAAGATATGTATTTATCATAAGAAATTAATTAGATATTAAATTTAATTTATGGAAATTAAATGTATTTCTTGTTATACCTTTGCGGTGCAATGTCCAGAATCCCCAGACATCGAGAATTAAAAAATATGTGCGGTGTGGACCTCTTGTCGAGATATATGCTAAGTGCAAATTTTTACATTATTTATATATGTTGATGGGATCTCCTACCTAATCAATTTGTTATATATATATATATATAATATAGTGCAAAATAATGATTCAAGATAAAAGTGATGTTAATAAAAAAAAATTTCGTACAGAAAGTAGGTATATGTTATTGGGGATCCGGGGTTAGGAGAAATCACACTGAAGAGAAGCAACAAAGAAGTTAGGAAAAGTTAACAAAACACTAACTTATCCAATACACGAAACTTTTGTATTTTGGCCAAAAAATAGAAATATTAATTAGGTATATCTTGACTTCAGGTTATTCAGTTGTCTAGATTATCTGATCTAGTTAATTAAGAAGGCTAGTGACTCAAAAAAAAAAAAGTACCAGATACCGAGGGAATCTTAGGGTCCATAGGCCTCATTGCCATATATCACAAAAAAAAAACAAAGAAATATTAATTATAACACATCAAATTATGATGGGTAAAGGAGTAAAGATACCTATCATCTTTTTCAAAAAGTCCTAGTTGCACCATAATCAAATCTCGGATGTAAAACTAAAATGCACATGTACTTTTTTCAAATGGAGTAGAAATGTTATATCCTTTAATTCCGTTAAGTGTCCATTAATTTTTCAAAACATATTATTAAGGTGAAAAAATGCACATACTCTTTTAAAGAAAAGTGCTATAGTACAATAATCAAATCTCGCGTGCAAAAATGCTTATATCATAGTGATCTATTTATTTCACCCTCTCGTTCTTTTCTATAATTGCATCACTTCTAATTATTTTTAATCTTTTATAGCAAGGAATTTCTCTCCCTCTTCTCCAGATCTTCTTCACCTCCTCCCACAATTTTTGGGCTTTTATTCTTCCATATTTGAGTTTATGGTTGATGGTTTCTTCTCAATCATCCTCATCTCCATCCAACAATGATGAACGTGACAAAGAATAGGATGGTGGTGATGGTGGAGTTGAGCTTACTAAAGCACTTTTTAAAAGGATAATAAATATTTTTGCACCTATACAAAATTGTATTTTTGTTATGAATATTACAATATCAAGTGTGGATGTTCATAGCATTATCTCTTAGAATTCTACACTTAAAGTTATAACCTACATATGAATGGCTTCTTTGGGAGTTTCATATGGTTAATACACATAATGACCCTTATGTTACATATCCTACAATAATGTGTACTTATTCCTTGTTGTAACTCTTGTAATGGAATTAAAGGGTTTGTTGCCTATAAATAGTAGATATGAACCAAGTGGTTGTAGGCTTGAAGAGAATGAATATATTCTCCCCCTTTTTCTCCAAATGCTCACTTGTTTCTCTTATTCTCCTCATTCTCTTCATCTCAATCTCATCTTTATTTGTTATTTTTATAACACGTTATCAGCACGATACCCTAACCAGCTGAGTTCTTAGTATATTGTTGATTATCGTAGATTTTTGTTTGTTGCATAATAACATCTAGATTGTGTGGTGTGTAAGGTTTTTTTCCTTAGAGTTACTTTAGCAACTCCCCCTACTTTCTCTTGCTGCATCTTTGATTTATTTACTCTTGATCAATCTGGGATAATCTGATGAGCCACTGTATGGAATTACTTGATTCTTTTACCGGATGTTTTAAACACCGGATTCCGTGACTAGGATTGGAGATTGTTGTTATTATTCTATCTTATTTCAATTTTCCTTACAAGTTCTTTGATATTATTAATGTTATTTTAATTTTAGTCTGAAGCTATATTGATCTAATTTTATAAAGTATGACCTAAAATCATATTGTTTTGATTATATGGCTAGAAGCCATATTCATTTTATATCTTGAGATTATATAACTAGAAGTTATATAAAATGGCCAAAAGCCATATATCTTTTCTCTATATGATAATATAGCCAAAAGCTATATTCATTTAATTCATCATTATATGGCTAGAAGCCAAATACTTTTGTTGGATGGTCAGAAGTCACATGATTCATTTATCCTGAAGATAAATGACTAAAAGTTATATAATATTGACTTCTTATCATTGGCCTGAAGCCATAAGATTTTAATTTTTGTTATAATATTTTACTTTATATTATTTTTTATCTTTACAAATTTTATTTAATTATCATTTCTATTATTATATTTGCATTGTTACATTTTCTGCTATTTTCTATTTTATTCATTGTTATTTATTTATTTTATGTTATTTATTTACTGTTATTACAGTAAATCAGAAGTTTACTGATTAAGACAAATTTATTGTTGGCAAGACTCTTTTGATCATCTAAGTCATATATAAGATGCAACATATATTCAAAAATTATGAACTGATATCAATTGAAGAACCAAAAGATTCTTCATGAATAGCCAACATATTATATAGTTCAAAAAAATTATTATGTACTGCTTGTTCTCAATAGAATATGGATCATGAGAAGATCATTAGTTATGATTTGAAATAGATCTCTACATTTCTGGAAATATATTAATTCATATGGGCCCATTCAAAAAGTATGTAAACAATACAAGTATTCAATAAATTTAATAGATGCATCTATAAGATGGTTACATATGTGATCATTATTAGCTTGCAACCTGAAGTTTGCAAGATTGTTTGAATAAATCATTATGATGATGAGTGCACAATTTCCAGATTGTACGACCCATAAATCATTTGTTAAAGCCTTCGTGTATAGCTTGATCAATACTTATGAGAACAAAATTTCCACTTCAGTGTTGGCAAAATTGATTTGATATATTGCAGCACTTATACACATCAAGCCAACAAAATTCTCAAATAGTCATAGATAAATGCTTTTGGGTTGAAGAAGGTGAATGAGAAATATGGTAGTAGAATTCCAGTTTCAGTTTTAAAGTTCACAATGATAACCAAATGACAATCAAATAAGGGGTAATAAGGTAAAACTATTGTATTATGAAATCCTATTGTAACACATTTTTGGAGATGATTTATGATTTATTAAATTTAATGATTCAGTTTTGAATTTAGATAATTCAAAAGTTTTTTAATACAATTTTCTCTATTAAATAAGGATATCTATCCACTATAATTAGTATTTTATTTATTTATTTATTTATCCTTTAGTATGAATATGATATCTTATAATTATCTCTTTAGTTTAGGATTAGGATTAGGATTAAGATTTGAATTTGAATTATTGTTACTTTTGTTATAAATATTATTATATAGATGTCCATATCTCTCATTATCCTTGATTATGTATCCCCTTATTATCTTATGTAATCTTTGATATTGTAAATCATTGCCTATAAATGTAAGGCACCAGAATAAAAGTTATTTTCATTGCTCCATGTTTTTCTCTATTTCTCTATTTCTCTATCTTCTTTCCCTTAAATTTATAAAATGTTATCAGCACGAGAATCTACCCAGTTTCTTCACAGTTTTCGCTGTAAAACACACCAGAAACTAGCCTTAGAAAGCTAGTTAATTATTTGTGATGAGCCATTTAATTATTGAATTAATTTTGAAAATTTTTTGTTAAGTTGTTTTTCATTTGGGTCATTTGTAGAATATTTCTAAAAATGCTGTGGGCTAAATAAAGTTATTTTAGTTCTATCTTTATCTTTTAATTGCTTGGTAATTTTATTAATTGCCATAAAGTAAGGATTTGATTAAATTGTTTTGAGCTCAACTGTTGAGTTTAATTATACTTTTCCCATGCATAATTTAATTCATTAAATTTGTCGAATATTCTTATTTGATTGCAAAATTTATTTTTGCATGGTTTCCAATTAGTGAAATTGTTATTAAATTTTGCAATTATTTAATTGCTTGAATGCTGAAAACTTGTATTTAAGTTGAAATATGGAGGAATAAATTATTGTATGAATCCATACAATAATGAGAGAATTTAATTCAACCGATTAAACTCTCATCAAGGAATATGCATATTTAGAATTCAATTACATATAATTGATATTTGTGTTTAATATGCAATCTTGGGGAGTAGCCGTAGCCTCTTCATGTTGCATATATAAAAAGACCAATTTATTCTTTGGAACAATTTAAAAAAAAGGTATGACCACCAGAAGTTGGTTTTCTTTCTAAAGGTCTGATATGAATGGATGCATTTGCGTTTGCAAAACTTTAAGTTATTGAATGAAAATAACTCAGCCATGTTTCATGCATCCAATTTTCTTCTATTTTAGTAATATAAGGAGAGAAGTTTTAAGAAATATGTTGGCGTAATTTCTTCCTTTCTCGTAGCTGAATAGAACAATGAATTTTTCGTTGTACATTCACGAATCCATTCAATTGGCTCGACTTTATTCCCAGAAGTGAACATCTAATAGTGGTGGCAGTAGAGATTGTGGATACAACAACAACCATGGGCGTGGGCATGGTCAAAATCGTAGTGATTCTGATTCCCACCTGAAGTGAGGAAAAACTGATGAGAACCATTAAAAAGGGTTAAGAGAAAGTTGGGCCTCGGGCATACAACCATAAAAAAGAACCATATTACTAATTTCATTGCTTTAATATTTTAAAATTTATTGATTTATTTTAAAATATTAATTTAAAAATTTTATTAGTCAAAAGAATCTTACATGTATTTTTAATACGTGAAAAAGTATCCAAAGGCAAATTCAAATTCTTCGCCCTAATAAAATTTCCAAGCAGGACACTTAACTTCTCTGTTAATTTTAATAAAAAAGTTATAATAAGCACATTCTATGTATAAATCAAATTATAATTGACACGATATATTGAATACTATAAGAGTCATGTGTAAACGTGTCACATGACTCTTACAAACAAGAGTGATCTTGTCATTTATAACATATTGATTCATCGAGCAATCAATGAATCAACCACTTGTACTTTATACATTACCCAATATCCACTAATCCAAAGATACAAACAAGATCATGATGCTTTCAACATTTAGTGTTGGATAATGACACCTTAATTATCACTATTGTGAGATTTACTCATGACAAAATGATGTCTTAATTTTACCTACTAAATTCTCTGTTTAAGTGGTCCTTTATATTAATTCACATATAGTGTGAACCTACAAGGGAAATATCAAATGAACTCAGTAGCAATTGGAATATTTACACCTCAAGAAAGTTAAACAAAAGTCGGATAATTCACTTGAACCCTTAAGCAAGAAAGAACAAAGACTCAAAGTGTTAGAAGACATCGCAAGATTGGTCAAGTCTTAATAAGTTTGTTAGTTTAATAAGGAATCATAGTAAGAATCATCTCTCAAATCTAAAAGTGTATGAGACAACTTTTGAATTCTCAAAATACAAATTTGGTTCAAAAATTAGGGATACAATATATTTTAAAGGTTGCATTTAAAAAATCTAACCTAATAACATTAAATGCAATATAGAATCTCAAAATATTAAATTCTAAATTAAAACAAATATCTAAGCTTAATTTAATGAACATGAATATTCAAAATTCCAATCTGACAACTAATTCAAAATTTATGCATAAATAAAATAAACAAAATATAATAAGCATTTTAAGCCCAAATGTGATTATTTAGACCCAAATGAATCCTCCCATGTATAACACTTTGCCCAAACCCTTTAATTTGAAACCTTCAAGCCTAAAATATGATAAGCAGCTCCATTTTCAGCACATATTAAATTAGTGATATTTTTTGGAATCTCCATTCTCAATTGTTGATTCAATTGTCATTTGCTTTATTAAAACCTCATTTACAACCACATTCAATGCTTTTTTAAATCTCATAACTCTTGTGATTAGTTCACTTGGAATTCGTAATGACCCATTTAAAGTTGATGAGTCAACTTGTTGGATCACATTAACATCTATCTCATACATATCATCTAACCAGAAAATCCTATTTTTCAATAGGGTTAATGTAAAAATTTACCCTGAAAGTTTCCTCGCACGAGCAATGTTGCCCTAAAAGTTTCAAAATAGAGAAATGTTACCCCATTTTGTTAAAAAAACTAAAGTTGATAATTACAAATTGACATTTACTATTAACATTTTTAACGGTAAAGAACATTATTACTCAATTTTGAAACTTCCTTAGCAACAATACTCTTATAAAAACTTTCAGGACAACATTACTCCGAACCAAAAAGTTTCGGGGCAAATTTACACCTTAACCCTTATCAGTATGTTTCGTTATCTTTCTAAATCCTTATTTTCCATACTCCATTCAAAATCTTTCACACCAAATAGTTTATGATAACTATCACTTCTTATTTGAGGAGAAAAATGTCCTTTGACCAAATATTTATATAAAAAATATAAATACCTAGCCAACATATGAATTTAAAACATAATGAAATGAATAAGTATAAATAATAAATATATTAAAAAAATATATTAAAATGTTAAATTAATAAAACTAATAGGTTTTATATATAATCAAATTTAGTCAACTTTAGAATGTGATTGAAAAATAAAAAGATATAAGTGTTAAAGAATCTTTTCGGCTAATACTTTTCCAAATATTAGTACTAATATTTATGTTAAAGAAAAATGTACTAATAAATTTTTTTTTAAATTAAAGTAGTTAAAACTACATCACTACGTACATGATTAGATGAAAGTTGAAAACGTGCAGCTTAAGCTTGGGCATTGGTGGCATGCTACATAGTGTTATGAATACAAATTATGGTGGGATCTTAATTTGGTTCCCTCTTACTTAAAAATGACTCTTTGAAGGCATCAAATTCACAGCAAGGGAGCTAATTCATAGCTTTTTCTTCCTCTGACTAATCCAAAACTCTAGTGTTTTAGAGAGGCATATTTAAACGTAGTTTTAAAATTAATTGTTTACGTAAAATCTTAAAATTATCCCCAATAAAAGCCATTAGTTAGAGGAATATTACTCCCTCGATGGAATACTGCTTTAATATGTTCTAATTAACATTTTCCCCCCTATATTTGATTCTTTTCAGCCATCAAGTATCATGACATTATTTTTATAGTTTCATATTTTGGTATTAAGATTGTCAAATTTGATTTGATTGCCCCTAAACATTTGTAGACCCTTGTTGAAGCATCAGATATCAACCAATAATTCTAGATTATTCATATGCAATATGTGGCACACTCATATTGACAGAAAATATTATATATACTTACAACAGCCAATGTATAGTGTATGGGACATTGATTGGAGAACTTTATCACACAATTCATTGCTTTCTCATGTCCAGTGCTTTACTTTTCTGTGCCTATATTCTTTGTCTTTATTTTAAAATAGTATCAGAGCAATAACCCTAACCACCACTACAATGGTTGACGTTACCTCACCCATCACCTTAGGGATCTCAATCCTGTCTTCCTCACTCCTTCCCACACCACCTTAGCCTTCACTTTCTTCCACCTTTCACCATTTTGTCATTGTAAAACTCACAGAAAGTGACTACCTCATTTGGAGTGCTAAACTCCTTCCTGACCTTTATGTTCAACAATTATTTGGGTATATTGATGGTTCCATTCTCACTCCTGCTTCAAAAACCACGTTTGGCCTTCCCAACCCCGCATAGATTCAATGGTTCCACTAGGACCAACTTGTTTTATCCTTTCTCCTTGCCTCTTTGTTTGAAAGCCTTTTTACTCGTGTTATTCATCACAAAACCTCCAAATCTCTTGGATTGCCTGAGCTACTCTTTTCTCTCAACAATCTTAGGCACAATTATTGAATCTTCATCAACAAATCACATATCTACATAATCAAGGTGACTCTATAAGTGACTAACACTGTTGTGCTATCATTCTTGCTGACTCTCTTACTGTTACTAGTAAACCAATTGATGATTTAGATTTTATCACCTAGTTCCTTCCTAGTTTGGGTCCAAACTTTGTCCCTATCATTCCCTCTGTCATACTCAACTTCATCTCCTTACTATTGAAGAGGTTTTGATCCATCTATTAATCTTTCAATCTTGCTTGATGCAACATCTCTCTATGCAACTGTCACTTGAAATCACAGCTAATGCTATCCAGATCTCAAGCGTTGTCCTCATCTTTAAACATTTTTAGAGGAGGTTGTTCTAGTAATTTATTCTCCAATAGAAGGGGTGGTCATGGATTTTGGGGGCCTTTTTGTGGTGGTCATGGCTGTTTTTCAAGAGGCAGTAGTTATTCCTCTTCCTTTCATTTTGACCCAAACGAACCATGTCAACTGTGTACCAGATTTGGTCTTACTACTAAGACTTGTCTCCAATGTTGCAACCAAGCTTTACAAGCCTCACCTCCTCCTTCTCTTGCTGCTAATTACTTTGAATATTCTTCTCATAATGATTCTCTTTAGTATCCAGACATAGGGGTGACCCATTATATGACAAATGACTTTTCTCATTTTAATCTATTTGTTGAACCATACTTTGGTATTGATATTGTGAGAGTGAGCAATGGCACTCCTATACAAATCTAGCACCAGGGCTCTAGCTTACTTCCTACTCCATCTGGCAATTTTCTTCTCTCTAACCTTTTACATGTTCCAACTGTTACAAAAAATTTAATTGTGTTAATCAATTTTGTGATGATAATGATGCTTATTTTGAATTTTATTCTAATTTATTTAGTCTAAAGATAAAAGAACGCAAAAGATTCTACTTCAAGGTCCCAGCCTTAATCGGATGTACCCTCTCGATTCATCCTCCTCATCTTAGGCTCATTTTGGTGTTCAAACCTCTCTTCTTCAGTGGCATCATTGCCTTGGTCAGTTAGCCATACGCACAATGTCTCAAGTTGTCTCCTCCAACTCTCTTCCAGTTAGCATTAAGCCAATTACCCATCAATGTTCTAGTTACCGAGTGTTCAAAAGTCACCATCTACCTTCCCCTACATCCCCCTATCATTCCTCATTTCCTTTTCAGTTAGCATTTTGTGATGTATGGGAGCCTTCTCCCACTATTTCAATAGATGGCTTTAGATATTATGTATGTTTTGTTGATGACTATTCCAAATATATTTGGTTTTATCCATTAAGAAATAAAGATGAAGTTACCACTATTTTTCATCAATTTCATACTCTTGTTTGTAATTAATTTAAATCTACTATTCAATCCTTTTAGTTTGATTGGGGTGGTGAATTTCGTTCTTTACATAAAATTTTAACCTCTATTGGAATTTCTCATCACATCACTTGTCCCCACACACACACACAATAGTACTGTAGAGAGAAGACATCACACTATTGTTGAAACTGGTCTCGTTCTCACCCTAATGACGGATCCATCTCTTCCCTCTAAATACTGGACTTATACCTTTGCTACAACATCTTGTTTGCTAAATACATTGCCAACTCTAATTTTACATGCTATATGTCCATCTAAGTTGTTGTTTCCTCATAGGCTCGATTACAAATTTTTGAAGATTTTTGGATGTGCTTGTCGGCCCAATCTTAGGCCTTATGCTCTAAATAAACTTGCTCCTAGGTCCAAGCTTTTCATTTTCCTCAATTATACTCCAAATCATGTGGGTTATTTATGCTTGGATCCAATTATTGGAAGAATATATATTTCTAAAGATGTTATTTTTGTTGAAGCCTAATAACCTTTTTCAAATCAAGCTCATAAGACCTTAACTCCTCCATGCTCTAAACCCTATCTTCCTCTCTTTTATTCTCAGCCCAATTCTTTATCTAGCCTAGTTTCTACAATACCTAGCCCAAATCTTCACAACACCAATACTATGCCTTCATCTCCAACCACTATGTCTTCTTCTTCTTCTTCGACTTCAACATCATAAATGTCGTCTCCTCCCTCTTATCTTATTACTCTTCCTCCACCTTCATTTCCTTCACAACAAATGATCAGCTGTTCTAAAGCTAGTATCTATAAATCCAAAATTTTTCATGATGGCACTATTCCTTACTCTTAACCCCATGCGCATCACACCACCCTTTCTCCACTTATTGTTCCCACATTAGTAACTATGGCCCTTAAATCTCCTAATTGAAGGCAAGCCTTATATGATGAATATTATACTCTCCTCTCTACTAATACTTGCGAGTTTATTCCACCTAAACCAAGGCACAATATTGTTGGTTGCAAATAGATGTTCAAGTTGAAGTTCAAACCAAATGGAGATATTGACAAACATAAAGCCCGTCTTGTTGTCAAGGGCTTTCATCAACAAGTTGATAACGATTTTACTGAAACATTCTCCCCTATAGTCAATCCTATGACTGTTCGCTTGGTTTTATCTCTGGCAGTGTCACGTGGTTGGTGTTTTATGTAACTTGATGTCCAAAATGTCTTTCTCTATGGTTTTCTCTCAAAGGAGGTATATATGAATCAACCATCAAGTTTTGTTCATCCCTCTTTTCCTCACTATGTGTGCAAACTTAAACATACCACTTATGGACTAAAACAAGCATCACTACCTTGGTTCACACATCTCAATTCTTGACTTTAGGAACTTGGCTTTTTCTCTTTTAAATCTGACTCATCCCTATTTATCTTCGCACCTCTACTTGTCCAATCTAAGTTTAATATATGTTGATGGCATCATTGTGACTAGGTCCTCCAATTTGTCTATTCAACAATTAATTGGCGCTCTTAGTCAATCATTTCTCATCAAAGGTATTGGTAATTTGCATTACTTCTTGGGTGTTGAAGTGCTACCCTCATCCATTGGACTCTTACTTTCTTAGTGTAAATATATCTTAGATATCCTTAAAAAATCAAATATATCAAGTACTCATCTTATCTCAACTCCAATGGCACTTAACAACTCTTTATCTACATACATTGGGAATGATTTCTATGATCCTCAATGTAGCCTAGTTGGCAGTCTCCAATACCTAAGTTTCACAAGGCCAAACATTATCTTTGTAGTGAACCGGGTCTATCAATTCATGCACAAACCAAATGAATCTCATTGGTCTGCTATCAAATGTATCCTATGATACCTACATGGTATCCTTATTTTTCCTTACACCTTAAACCATTTACTTCTCTTCAAATAATGCATTTTATGATGTTTGTTGGGGTGGTAATCCAAATGATGCTAGATCCACAACTACCTTTGTTGTCTTTCTCTGCTCTAATCTTATTGCTTGGAGATTCAAAAAGCAACTAGTGGTTGCTCACTCAAGCACTGAAGTAGAATATAAAGCCATTGCAACAACAACTAGTGAATTGATTTGGGTCGAAAACCTCCTTTATGAACTTGGTATTTATTTACCTCAAGCTCCTCACTTATTCTATGATAACATTAGAGCTACTTATCTTGCTGCAAACCCTATCTTTCACTCCAGAGCAAAACACATTGCCTTGGATTATCATTTTGTTTGTGAATGTTTAGCAGCAAAGCTTCTACATATTTATCACGTCTCATCTAAGGATCAATTGGAAAACATTCTCACTAAGCCCCTTTTGTCTTCACATTTTGCAACTTTAAGATCGAGTCTCATTGTTCTTCCAGTATATCTTGACTCACGAGGGCATATTGAAGCATCATATATCAAACAATAATTCTAGATTGTTCATATGTAATATGTGGCATTCTCATATTGGATACAAAATATTATATACACACACAACCGCCAATGTACAATGTATGGGACATTGATTGGAAAACTTTATTACATAATTCATTGCTTCCTTGTTTCCCATGCTTTCCTTTTCTTTGCCTTTTTTTTTTGTCTTTATTTTAGAAAACCTTAATTAATAACACCACTTTTCAAGCCAAATGTTTAAATGAGTACCTTTGTGAATCAAGCCTGTTGATTTGTTTGTTGGGCCTCAAGTCTTATGTATTGCTTTGTTTCCTTGTAGTCAAATTGCATTTATATTACAGAAATCCCCATTGGTAGACCCATCCACCACAACCAAATGTGTGACATGAGTCGGATTTGGATATAGAGGAACAAAGCTCAGGTGAACTCGGTGGGCAAGAAAAAAAAACTTGCATCTATGTTAGTCACAACATGATCTAATCATATTAGTTTTTTACTTGTATCTTTTCACTTTGATATAATGAAACGTTTGATTTTTTTTTTTAAAAAAAAAACCCATTGAAGGGTTCATCATTTTGCAATCAAATTAGTTACTTCTGCTAAATGTTATGATTATAAATATATTTTCCAAATTTTTGGATCACCTAGAAATTCCTTCTCATGCATGTATTCTCATAGTGCAATCCAAGTTACTATTAAAAAAGAGAGGAGAAAATCATGCAAGTGTTTGGAAATTGACATAAAAATGCTTAGAAAGTCAGTTGTAATGTTCGAACTTAAATTTAACTAATACTTAGCTTAAGCTTGCACATCAACATAAAGATTTCTAATATTCATCCTCTTCAAATGGTAGAGCTACATCAAAAGATCCAACAAGAGCGGAAAAAAAACCTAATTTATGCGCTCATTGACTAAGATATACTACATCTATTACTTAATATAAAAGCTAATTGACTTTTACTGGAAATGTTAAGGAAGCTAGATATACTACTTAAAAATATTTATATTTAATATTTTTCTCCAAACTAATTTACTTGACTTATAAAATAATATAATACAATTATTTACTTAAATAACTACTTTTGAGACGGGTATTTACCTTCCTTAATCTCCCCAACAAAAGTCAACTAGCTTTTATATTGAGGATGGAAAGCAGTATGTATAATAAGGTATTAGGGTGACAATAAATTCATCTCATCCCTAATAAATCACTAAGGATTATCTTCATAAAATAGAAGAGCAAATAGAGCTATAAAATACGTATCTTTTTGGGTGAAAGATACAATATGCATGTACTAGAGATCACCAAACTAGGATCACACCATAGATAATAAATATGAAATATTGTAGATCTCCCACGTGAAATTTCAATCAAAATGGAGATCAGATTGTCGAGCAACTGCTTCCTTGATCACAACTCACACAAAAGTGTAGGACACAAGATGTGATTTGATATTCACTCCAAAACTGAGGAACATAGAAGAATCCAATCACAAATCCCACCATTCATATTAAAGATATGTATGTCTCAAATATCTATGTCTCCAACAGCCCACAAAATTTCAGGTCAATTGGACTTGAACTCACTATTTGATTATTGATATGATCAAAATCCCTCAGATAGAACTGCAATAGACATGAACCTGCGTTCACGAAAATTCTAGAAAATCTAGAGGACTCTAATGAATGATCTGATCATCATCCAAAATGAATTTCAATGTATCTAGAACCTCTTCTAAAAATATTAGCTCGATCTAACAAAAGCTCACCTTCCAATCGTAACTTAGATAAAAAATTTCTTTGCCTGAAAAACAAAATTCAAAGAGCCAAAAGGCTATTTTCTTTCCCTTTTTTTTCACTCTTCTCTATATCTCAATATACGGCTAACTTCACCAAACCCTTTTAGGGCTTTTAAAACTTTATTTCAAATAATTGGGCCTCCACATAGGAGTGAACCCTAAGGCCCAAGTGGACCCTATGGCCCAACAATAAACCGAAAAATATTAGATTCTGGTTATGCAGTGATAAGCCGGTGATTTCGTGTGCATTTCCCCTCAATCTTTGGCATGGACAATTTTTAACTTCCAGCGTCACTTTCGTTTACAACAGTGAATATGCAAGTTGCAGGAAGGAAGCCATTATTAAATTGATCTATCTCAAAACGAAATTAAGCATAAAAAATTTAAGTTAGCCAACAAATCCAAGAATTGAACAGAACAATAAGATCACAGAACAACAACGCTGAGTAAAAGAGGACCATAAGAAGAACAAGATGGAAGAAGAATAACGATGAAGTCACATAAGTAGAAGACGCTCAATGCAGAGTAATGTAACATGAACGCGATTCTTCACCAAATGCATTACAATAAAAATGCTGAGTTCATCTCACCCAAAAAAAATGCTGAGTTCATTTCTTGAATTTACCACATTTTGAATGCTCGAGGAAGATAGCCAATGGAAAACTAGGCTTGTTCCATTTCTTTATCCTCAAAAAGATGAAAATGACACAAGAAACAAAGAAGAAAGAGATGCAGAAAACTGAAGAAAATAAAAAGGAGTAGAGAGAGAGAGAGAGAGAGATGGAAATGGTGAAGACAGTCGTATTATTTGTTCCAAAGCGGAGTAGGAAACACGCTGCATGAATGAATGATTTTGGCTGTATTTACCTCATTACCCTCACACGGTTATTCACATTCTCAATAAAAGTAAAGGTAAAAAAATATGGTCAGTAATTTACTTAATTCAATAACTTTTATTAAAGAGTAAAATACTCTGTTGCCACTTTTGTGTTTTGCCTTAATTACATAAACATACAAATGAGTACAAACCATTAACTTTGTTAAAGAATATTCCGAAAAGATTCTCAATAAGCTTAAATAATTTGGTAAATGTAGATTGACTGAATGACTATGGAATTACCTTGATAGTTCCGCATATTTGTAGAAAAAAATGTTAAATTATAACTTTAAATGAATTATTTAATATATCTGATATAAAAATTATATTTGTAAGCATTTAAGAAACTAAAAATAAATAAATTTCAATAAAGATGACAAAAATTTAAAATTCAAAATTTTATAATATCTCAAAATTAAAAAAATATATAACATACCAGAAGGTTTGAAAATTCGGGTGCATATTAGAATTATTTTAGCTTGTTGGTTCATAATTTTTTGGCAAATATACATGTTTAAATAGTTCTTTTATTAGATAAGGATACTTTGGTTCAAGAAAAAGTTCAAGAGTCAAACTTAACGGTGAAGTCAGTTTTGGTGGATGGAAATGGAATCAAAATAAAGGGGATGTCTTTGTAATTAAGGTAAAACAACTGATAGGTGGTTAGGGTATTTTACTATATTATAATAATTCTCTTTAAAATATTGTCTTTGTTATGAATATTATTATGTATATGTACATATCTCTCATTATCTGTAATTATTTTTTATGTCCTTTTATTATCTCATGTATTTACCTATAAATATAGTGCATGTCTTATGTACTTAACACACTCTTAAAATTAAAATAGTAAATAAAAACTCTTTTCTCTTACTCTCTAATTTTCTCTCTTTCTTTTTCTTCTTAATTTCATGACATGTTATCAACGAGTTTCTAACTAAGGCATGGTATACTCTCACATGTTATTAATGTTTTTTTTTTTTGGCGTTTTCTTGAGCCAAACCTTCCATCTTCCTCCAGGTGGATATATATATATACGTTGTGCTTGATTGCTTTCTTTTAACCATCCTCATGAAATGGTTATCTCTGGTCTCTGTTTGCATTGGATGTGGCCTTATCTTAACTGTCCAGTTCCGTTGTCCACTCGCCTCCCATCACTAATCAGCTCCAATTAATCGCCAGCCTGTAAATTGGGGCAGCTGCCCAAACTGCCCACTTCAATCCCTCCATCCCTATTTAAACGTTCCACCTTTACCTCTTTAGCCCATTGTTCAAAGAATATCTTAGTAGTCTAACTATTTCAACACTCGAATCCCTAGAAGCTTCTCATCATCCATGGCTTTCACTCACCACATGATCCTTAGCACAATGGCAGTGGCCCTCATGACTCTCTACTATCAACGCTGCTCATGCTGCCTCTCCTGACGCTCCCGATGCTCCTGACGCTCCCGACACTCCTGATTCTCCCGACACTCCTGACACTCCTCACGCTCCTAACACTACTAACGCTCCTAATGCTACTGTCCCTGCTCATAATGGTGTTGCCGTTGCTATTTCGCCGTCGATTGCGTCTGGTTGTCTTGCCGCTGCCTCAGCCCTCTTTTTTGGATCTGCTCTACTGATCTAAGGTTGTTTTGATCATTTCGTTATGTTTCCTTAGGAAACCTTTCAGTGTGGCAAGGACAGAGACTCAGTTAGTAGAATAAAATTGTCTCTCCATCTCCGGTGCATAGACTACGTAATTATATGGATATGCAGTATAAGCTGATATGCAGTATGCACTGTATTATCTTGCATATATTTAATATGATATATTTTAGGTTGTTAGCAGTAGATCCGAGAATGTCTCCCGGACTGGTTCAACCACTTGTATTATGTAGTTGTAATCTTGACATATCAATAAACAAGTTGTTATTCCATTAATCCTTGCAAAAAAGTCCTTTATGGTATCAGAGCATTGTCGCCGTTTTATATACATGCCTCAAACAACTCGAGGCAAGCATATGTCGATGAACTCCTCCATGACAGTAACTATGCCGAATGGCTGAGTGATATGAGCAATGCCCTATTTGCCAAAAATAAGATGGGCTTTGTTGATGGTTCATATAATATTATATATGTTTGCGTTCATAGATTGTGGTATATAATCGATTTTTGGTTATTTATTTTAATCAGTAATGTCTTTTGTGGTTTCTCCGGTAGAGATCGATTGGTCTTCATTAAGCTGTTTAAACTTTAAATTTGATAAATATTTGTATGGTAGTTTGACGACCACCGTCAAATTGCATCTGAAAACATATTGGCTACAAATCCTTCTTTGTTTACACCAGATGGCAAATTCCGGATTCTAGCATTTCATTTCCATCTCCAGTGAAACGTTATCAATTGGTAGGTCAAATTATTCCTTGGCTGTTATTGTTAGCAGGATCGTGTCCTTTTTTTTTTTTGTTAATCGCAGAATTGTGATTCATCAGGGAAGGTTTGAAAATCATTGCTCTACCTTCTTTCCTTTAGATTTGGGATAATCTAAGCAGAAAAATGGAATATTTAAATTGCTTTACTACTTTGAATTTTGTTTACGAGGTTTAGGTTGGGGATCAAAAGTTATTTTGAACTTATGGTTGTGAATTTAATATATTTTTGAAATTTATCTTCATATAAACTTATACTAATCTCACATTGGGGAAATGCAAAACTTTCATTTAAAGAACCCACAAAAGAGATCAGAAAAGAAACTGTTTGCTACATTCACTTTGCAGTTAACAATTTTATTCGTGCCCACACATACACGCAGCAGTGGTCATTTGATCCTTCAGCCTTCAATTCCTTAAGTGAATATATTATTATAAATAAAAATATATTATTAAATTTAAAATGAAAAGTATATTTGTAAATAAATAAAAGTAAGGACTACGCACCATTCAAAAACAAAGTAAGGACTACGCACAAGCAGCACGGGTCAGCGAGGTCAATGGAAAGTGACTACGTCCATGGAAATCATCAACTAGTTTCATGGCCATGTGTTTTTCAGTTTGCAGGAAAAAAAGAAGATAAATATCTCTTTCATAACTCTTGACAAACATTGCTCTACCTTGTTTATCTTTGGATCTGGAATAATCTAAGCAGAAAAATGGAATATTTGAATTCCTTTATTACTTTAAATTTTGTTTTCAAGGTTTAAGTTGGGGATCAAAAGTTATTTTGAGCTTATGGTTGCGAATTTAATGTTTTTGAAATTTATCTTCATAATAAACTTATAGTGATCTCACAATGGGAAAAGCAAAACTTTTTATTTAAAGAACCCATGAAAGAAATCAGAAAAGAGGCTGCTTGCTCCATTCACTGTGCAATTAACAACTTTATTCGTGCGAACACATACACCCAGTGGTGTTGAATCTCAATCTGGCTCTCAGACAAGAGCGTTCAATTTTATTAAATTTTAGTCACCTCAGCTATAGATCATTCCATGTTCCTGCATTGAATAATGTTGTAAATCTTGTGTGTTGATGTGTCAAAGGAAGAGTCCCATATTACTTAAAATTATGGGGATCTAAGTAAACATACAATAATGTGATCTTAGACTAGTAAGTGGGCTAAGAAGAGGAGTATGTTTACAAAGGCCACTGAAGAAAAATCCAACGATTTTCCCCTATCCCTTTATGTGCAAGTTAAACATGGACCGAGCATCTTTTATCGAAGAATTTGGAAAAATCCAAATTAATTTGTTCATAAAATAGTTTGTTAGAAATGCCATTATAAAAATGAAGACGTTTTGGAAATAAAAGCAATTTGAAACTGGCATTCAATGGCTTTTAACATATTTTATTATGTTTGGAAAGGTGCTTTGACATTGTGCAAACTTAGTGTGCACTTAATATACTTTCAAATGATTTTCTTCAAAGGCTTTCAATTGCTAACAGGAAAACCGATTCCATTAAAATGTTTCATGGCTTTTAACATTCAAAAAACCAGCAACTTATTGTCATTGATGGGTTGCCCTATGTTCATATGCAAGAGGCCTATATAAGTGCTCAAAATGAGAGGTTTTAAAAAAAAGAGCCTTGTACTCCTCTCTTCCTCCTCTTGCATTCTCTTTTGCCTACGAAGTTTTATTACCTTTCACTAGTTCTGCATCCCTATATTCTTACAGGAAGAATATGTTTAATTCTGGGGAGTGACACAACTTACTTTACAAGTAGTTACGGAATAGCTTTTAAAGACAATGTCCTGGGACACAACTCAAATTAATTGTTTATTTGTACGTGTTGCTGCCAACAAGATGAGTACAACATTGTAGAGAAGCTGGAAGATCCATTGAATTATTTCCAAATTTCTGTGCTGCATACAACAAATAATAATGGCAAGGATGTTACTAGTATTCATTTAAGGTGTGTCTGGTTTGAAGGGAATGAATGGTAGGGGAGGGGATGGAATGACAAAGAAGGGGATCACCTTGTTTAATTTGGTTCAAAGGAAGGTAAGGAATGATACTTTTAATAGAAGGGAATGAGTGGTAATAATTTACTATTTTACTCGTACTTATTAATTTATATTTTATATAAATTAATTTATACATTATCATCAATTAATGCATTACTATTTTTATTTACAATGAATGTAATATTATATTTTGAAAATAATAATATTTTTTATTTATAATAATAATAATTTTATTTTTAATTAATCTCTATAATATATGATTTAATTATAATTTTATGATTTTTATTTTTAATGTATTTAAGAATAATTTATTTATTATTTATTATTTAATTTTTAGAATATATTTTTATTTAGAATAACTTATTTTTTGTAAATTAGTTTTATAATAATATAATTTTTAATTTATTTTCATAATATATTTTTAATTAAATTATATAGTTAATGTTTATAATGACTTTTTTTAGCTCCCCTCCCCTTCCCTCCAAAATTTTAAACCAAATGAGGGGAGGGGAGCATTTTCTCTTCCCTTCCTTCCCCTCCCCTCCAACCAAACACACACTTAGAGTGGTTCAACTAGTTGTTATTCTGAGTGCTAGTTGTTATTTAGAGTGACGTCTTAATTAAAAACTGGACCACCTTTCTAGAAAAGCATTTTGGACTTCTGATTTTAATCTTGGGGACTTTTTATGATTGGAATCATCTCCACAAATTCAAAACTTGCTGCTAGGGGCCTTTGCTTTGGACTTTTTTGCAACCTTATCTTTTTTCTGTCCTACCTATTCTCAATTTGACTCTTCTAGATAGCTTTGTGTGCAATTACTGCTTGGCCATTAAGTAAGTCTTTAATTATAATTAACTTTCTATGGATTTAATTCAGTTAGAGTATTTTATTTTCGATCTTGTATTAAGAAACAACTAAATATAAATTTGTTGATGAAAAAATTTGTATGGATTTGTGCCATGGTGCCAATTTGATACTTCTTGTTTGCTCCCATTCCATACTTCTTGTTTGCTCCCATTCCATACTTCTTGATTGCGTTATGTTATCTATTATAAAATAGGATTCATTTTCATTGATTTGACTAAGATATAATTTTGAATGATACACATGGTTTGTTTCATCTTTTCACAATTAAGATAACTATTTTTATGAAAATTTAAATTATTATTACTATATACATGGCTTTCAAAATGCTTTCTTTTTCCCCTTTGCCTTTTATTTTTGGATGTGGAAAAATACATTTACCTATTCCATATTTTAGAGGGTTATGTTTAATTTAATTATACTATTATAGTCTCTCTATCGTGCGTTTATCTATTTTATTAATATCATTTTTTTTTCCAGAACAGGAATATATCATTTGATCCTTCAGCCTTCAATTCCTTAAGTAAATATATATTGTAAATAAAAAGTATATTATTAAATTTAAAATGAAAAATATAATTCTAAATAAAAATTATTAGTCTTTTCAAAATATAATATTACATTTATTGTAGAAGTAAGGACTCCGCACAAGCAGCACGGGTCAGCAAAGTCAATGGAAAGTGACAACTAGTTTCATGTCCTTAGAGACCGTTTGGATCGAAGAAAATGGCGGGATGGAAAAGGAAAATCAATATTTTCCAGTGGCGGCGGCCGTTTGGTGGTACATTTGAAATAGAAAATAGTTTCCTGTGGGAACCCATTTTCATTGGCACACGGGAACATGTCTTCCCACCAAAAATGGTGGGAAGCCAATTTCAAGCAGAGCATGAAAGAGGCAAAAGACATAGTTGCCCTTGGATTGCAAATAAAAAAGCCGTTCGTCTCGTTGTGTTGAAACATACATCACTATCACTGTGGCTTCATAAACGAAGCAATGAGCTCATATCATTGCAGAGAAAAGAGGTGCAGAGGGAAAGGGCTGTGATTTTTCAGGTTAGTGCTTTCTTTGGACCTTCCTTACATGCATCTTCCCTCTACTCATTGTGCTGCTGCAACATTTTGTTATCTACATTGTAACTTATGTGTACCCGATGTTATTCAATCTTGTGTTAGCTATCACATGCGTCTGGCTAACCGTGTGAGAAGATATAGCAAGTGGTTTGACCAGATACAAGTGATGCATTGTTGATTGTTAAGAGGGAGAAGCATTTAAATATGATATAACCATTAGGTGCCTACAAAGAGCTTATGGTCCAACGTTTGAAATTTATTTCATTGGCTTTGACTATATGCAACTGATAGGTACCTAATGGTTAGTCACTGAATATACCTAGTGAGTACCTTGGGAATGGCAATAATTGATTATCATTGTATGTTACATATATATGTATGTTGGCAAACTTTGTAGGCAATGGGGGAGGAATATTTTTTTTGAGGTTGTGGTTGAATGTGCAACACTCATTTTGGCAATAAGGAAATTGATTCTGACAATATTTGTTACAATGGTTATGAGTAGTTGTAGATGCAGGCTAATTCCATATAGCTCATTTAGATTAGATTTTCATGCGAAAAGAGCAAACCTAAGAGCAATGATATACAATAGTGATAGAACTTGCTTCAACCAAATTAGGATGTATTGTGCCACATTTGATCGATTGTGTCATATTTTATACACAATTGGTGGGCTGAAACCTACAAGGCATAAGCTAGTGGATGAGCAAGTGGCAATGTTTTTGCACATTTTAGCTCGTCACGTGAAAAATAGAGTAATACAATTAGAGTTTGGAAGATCTGGCGAAATAATAAGCAGATACTTTAAGGTTGTATTAAATGCAACTTTGAAACTACAATCTCAACTTCTCAAAACACTAGAGCCAATTTCGGATGATTCAAATGATGAATGTTGGAAATGGTTTAAGGTAATGGATTACTTTTTTCTTTGTGAGTTCATATGTGTGAAATGTAGATTATCCGTTGATATAGTTGTTTTGTGGCAGGGGTGTTTGGGTGCACTAGATGGTACTCATATATGTGTACAAGTACCTACACTACATAATGGTAGATATTGAAATAGAAAAGGGGATATAACAACCAATGTACTGGGTGTATGCTCTCTTGATGCACAATTCATATTTGTGATGCCTAGATGGGAAGGCTCAACATCTGATAGCCAAATTCTGAGGGATGCTATAAGGAGAAGACATGGACTAAGAGTACCATTTGGTGCGTTAGTGGGGAATGATTATGGTTATTTTGATTAATATGAGCTCTTGTTGATGAAATGAAAGTGATAGCACTGTATTTTTTTGTTTTCTAGGAAATTACTACTTAGTTGATGGGGGTCATAGTAACTACCAAGGCTTTCTTGCCCCATACCGAGGCCAACGCTACCACTTGAATGAGTGGAGACAAGGACACCAACCCAAAACCCCCTATGAATGTTTCAATATGCGTCATTCAGCTGCTCATAATGTGATTGAAAAATGCTTTGGCATACTTAAGTTGCGATGGGCTATTCTTCGAAGTCCTTCATATTACCCAGTCAAGATTCAAAACAAATATATTGTGGCATGTTGTTTGCTTCATAACCTCATTTGCCGAGAGAACATAACTGATCCATTAGATGAAGAACTAGAATTATTTGAACCTCCTAATCCAACACATGAACATACACCCAATGCGACAATGGAGACATTAGATAGTTGGAACAACTATAGAAATGGATTGGTAAATGATATGTTCAATGCATATGTGGCACAACAAGATTGATGTTGAAGAATTTGAATGTTGTAAAATGTATTGAGGATTTGTGCTTGGTTACAAGCTTTCACTTCAATGTAATCAAATGACATTGTTTAATGAGGTTTTTTAAATAAAGTTGAACATCATTGGTGACAATATCAATATATATGTTATGCAAATATTATTAATTTGCTGGTCTAAAGTACGTAATAATTGTGTTGTGCTGAGGTATAGAATGGAGGATGATGGGAAGTCCAAGTTTCATTTTTGGAGCCTGGATGAAGATAAATTGCTTGTTCAGTGTCTAGTAGAACTTAGAACTGGGTAGAAGTTCATGGCAGACAACAGATTCAAGCCAGGATATGCTAAAACACTAGAGGCTATGATGGAGGATAGAGCACCTAGTTGCGGCATAAAGCTAATCCTCACATCTATCACGAATCAAAACTACGAAGCTATCATGGCAAATTGTATATGACATGGTATATGGCACCAACACATCTGGCTTTGGCTGGGATGCAGAAAAGTAGACTGTGGTTGCTGAGAAGGATGTGTGGGATGAATATATTAAGGTATGTATAATTTGACATTTTGTGTATTGTTGAGTGTTGAGAGTTCATAACTGGTACAACTGTGGATGTGTTTTTTGTGGCAGGTTCACAAGAAAGCTGCTGCATTTAGGAACAAGTGCTTACCTCATTTTCAAGAGTTATGCTTTGTGTAGTCTAAAGATCGGGCTACAGGTGATTTCTGCATCACTCCAGGTGTAATGGAAGAAGAGATTGAACAAGAAGAAACAGAGATTCCTGATTCCCCGCATCTTGATTATACTCCTGCAGACATTGACCTATCACATGCTAGTAACGATACAGTTAGTGCCACTAACACAATTGCTGCTAATACTGAGGTCTCCTCTTCATCCAGAAAGTGAAGCAGAACTAGTAACACAGACATGTTGGTTGAAGTGTTGCGTGAAACTGTTATTGCTCTAGACCAAACCATTATGCAGGTTTTTAATAATCTTGATAGTCGTATGTCCCGATAAGCTCATCAAGTGAAAATGGAAGCCAAGGCTGCAGACCTCTATATAAAGTTACTGAATGTTGAAGGTCTCAATATTCAAGAGCTTAATGTAGCACATATTAAAATAGTTGAGTCTGAGAGCTTGTTGAATGCATTTGAGAAGATTTTAGCTGCTTTCAAACCATCTTGGATACATAACTTACTTGGAAAGTAGATAGCAGTGGATTTGTTGTGGATGCTACAAATATTTTGTTGTATATTGTATATGATAGGTTAGTTATGGTACAAAACTGACATGACATAAAGCTTGAACATGTAACTCTACATCCATTGGCAGTCCACACTATTTTGGGTATTTTGGGATGGTATAACATGCCTTTTTGATGGGCAAGCAATGTATGTAGCACATTTACAGTGTACAATATTTTGTTAACATTATATATACATTTGCACGGATGATGTCTTCATTGCAATGGGTTTGAAAGATTACTCTGTTACCTTGTTTGTAGTAAGCATGATTTAGCCTCCACATGGTTATAGTGATAGGTTACTTGTTGTTTGTAGTAATGTATGCTTCTGAACTGGGAATGCACAATTGTCTCCCATGTCAGCAAGTTTGTTTGTGCTCTCATAATGCTGAATGTGCTCTTCAAGATGAAACCCAATTCGAATAGAGTTTTCCAGTTAGGTTGAGGAATTGGTATAATTGATGCAGGAAAAATTGAACCACTTCAAACTTGGGCCAAAAAGGAAAAAGTCAGTACAGAGATGAATGTGATATGATTTCTAGTCATTCAACATTGACATCATTCATTCCAACTAACTTTTATATTTGTGATTGAGTGAGATGGCAGAAATAATGAGTGTTGAAAGTTAAAATTTGGATATTACTTAAATGTGCTTAAAATATCTTCATTCATTCGAATGACATGTTCTATATTGGAATGCATTTTAATCTATTCGTGAAGATGAGTCTCTTATTCGAATGAGCATTATTCCTCATCCAAATGACAAGGCCATAAATTCTCACTCCATCTCCAGAGCCCATTCTGATTCGGTGAAGATGACTAATAAATTGTACACACAATAAACTAAATTAGTGAAGAACATTCGAATGAGTTGGGTCAACTATTCCAATGGGATTGCACAGTAACAATTACATTGTCAAACACAGTTTCCCGTTGTGATGAACCTTCCCGATGCGCTCATGGCAGTTACTCCCAATGGCTACATCTACTTTAATCATGTAATAACTTCCTCAAGCCCTTTCATCTCCCACTTAATCTCATCTGTAACTTCTCTTAAGGCAATAAGGAACCTATTAATCGTACCCTCTACTACGAATCAACTATTTGTCAATGGTCCTTGTGAAAATGTCAAAGCAACCTTCATCCTCTGAACCTCCAAGCAAGAAGACCAAAACTTCTCACAGGCGTAAAGTCATGGAAGGGGATGTTCCCCTACTGAAGTCGTTGAATATACATGATAATGTCCAGCCCTCATTGAAGAAAAGGATGCCCCATAGGGAAGGGGAAGAAGGTTGTAGTTGCTTCTCTACATCATTCATCCGATGATGATGGAGCAAAATTTATTCTGAAGCAATGGATGGAGGAGGTATAAGAAGCAAAAAAGGTTGTGCGTGAAATGCTGAAGTGGAGTAAAGGGAAAGGGACCAAGACAATGACTCCGAAGGTGACTAGACGAAGAAGTGGGATAGGCGACAAAGCTTCACATCACATTAAACCATTAGATGCATCCATTGGAGTACCATCAGAAACCCAAGCTTCACAACCATATAATGCAATAGTGGAAAACATGGATCCTCCGAAAGGGTATGTCTCTACTGCTCTCAAACTGAATGACCAAGCACGATACACTTCTTTGCGAAACAAAAAATATGCCCTGCCATTTACATTGACCTACAACATTTGAAAAAGGAATTTAAAAGGGATCTCAATGAGTTTTTAAGGCAATATGAACCTTGGATTGCAAATCACCTATCATATAGCCCCAGTGTATTAAGGACCTTCTACTGCAATCTCAAACCTATAGATATAGTGGACAAAAAGGGTGAAGTTGTGGAGCATAGGCTACAGAGTTGTGTAAGAGGGAAAAAATTTGAACTGTCTGCCAAAATAAATAATAGGTGGCTTGGAGTGGAAAACTGACCAGAAGATGCTTTTGTGGAAAGGTCTTCCAAGGAAGTGTTGGTTATATTAAAGCCTGAAGGTGCTCCCAAAGGTTGCATTTCAAGCCTAGCCTTATGTCTGAGGAAAATAAGATTCTCTAGTACATTTACACAAGGGGCTTAATCAGCAAAGGGAATAACTTCACAAGTTTCACCTGAAAAGATTATGGTCTCTTTGCATTAGTAGTAACCAAGGATGTAAGGAATATAGGGTCTATGATTATGACACAACTGCATCTATGGACAGATAATGCCATTGGTTCTAGTTCTCTACCATTCCCTCACCTAATCTCCTTATTCTTGAAGAGCAATAAAATATGGTATGTAGAGCCATCAGATGAGATTGTTAGAGTTCCCAGATTTGGCAGAACTCAGCTATCAACAATGGGTATCCCAGTGCCTACACCAAACGGAGAAGGAGAAGTGAAGGTTCAATGGAAAAGGAAGAAGACAGAGGGAATGGATGAAGTTCAATCAACTAGAGGTGCCACTCCTGAACCTGCACATTTACTTCATGAAATTGTTAGGACTGTTGTTCTAGAAGCACTAGGCACCATTCTATCTTCCCATTTGCGATAGATGGAAGGACTCTTCAAGGTCATGGATTCTGGGAATACAGCAGTGATGGAACTAATGAGGACTCAAATTCAGTAGACTCAGTACCTATCTATCAGGCTCAAAGCCTTTGAAGCTCTTCTTCCTACTCTTCAGCCCTCACCTCAACCATCACCTCCATCCCAGCCTTTAGAACCTTCTCCTGACCCAACCTCATCCCAACCTATTGACCTTGACCCTGTGACACATCCATTCACACATGACATCACTCCCAAACTCCCTTCGCCACCCATTTCTTCAAGACAGCCATCTCCATCTCATATCTCCATACCAGCTTCTCCTGACGAAAAGACTACCTCACATGCGTCTTCTCCTACTGTAGGATTGTTGCATCAGCTGGCAATCATAGTTGACCAAGTTATGACATCTGTTGGTCAAGAAACCTCAGGTGGACAGCATGCTCCAACAGAAAAACCTTCTACTAAAATTCCTATACTATCCTTACCCACCCATCCTGATGATGCCAAGAAGGGGGAGGAAGGAAAGTAAGATGGGAAGTCAAAGGAGAATGACACATTAGAGGAGAAAGAAAGGCCAACTGGCAACTTAGAGGGCAGGGGGATAGTAGAGGAGGAACAAGAGTTGGAGCACAAGTCAGAGGAGAAGGACAACTTGGGGGGGAAGAAAAGTCGGTGCAAGAGTAGTCATTACTTCCTCCAATCAAACCCAATGCTTGAACCTGATGAATGTTGCATATGTACTGGTTCTGTTATGGAGAACTGATGTGTACTGATGTTTTATTTGTATTTTGTCACATTTATGTATCTGTACTATTAAACCATGAATAATGAGATGAAATGTTATTCGTTCAATGCCATTTGCAATGTCAAATGTGATTCTTTAGAATAGACTAAAGTTAAACCTATTGCACTGATAAGTTCCCACAGATTTGTATTATAATGCATGCAGCAACTGTCCCATTGTAGGAAAAAGTTTTTCCATCATGCATACGGGAGAACATGTTGCATTCCATGTTGCTTGTGACTAAAATGTTGAATAAATAAGGAGAATTGAAATTATTCAAGACCCTAAACTCTCATATTGGTATACTTCATTCGCATGTGTAGGTAACTGATTCGAATGAAATGTCTGATAAGCAATGTTTTATCATGGGAATTGAATACACATCCGAATGCCTAATTGGTACATTTGAATGAACCATGTGTATTGAGCTTGTAAGATACAAGGCTTTTGTATTTGATGACACATTCAAATGTGCCTTGTACCTCATTCGAATGAGTTCTTGACACATCTGAATGAGATGCTCATCTTCAGCATATCCGAATGAGATTTCACGATGTCCACTCGATTAGTACCTCTTCATTCGAATGAATTAACAATTCATTAAAATGAAGAATAACCTGGGAAGGGATCTTTGAGACTTTCATTCAAATGGGTTCTTGACGCATTTGAATGAGATGCTCATCTTCAGTATATCCGAATGAGGTTTCACGATGTCCACTCAATTAGTACCTCTTCATTTGAATGAATTAACAATTCATTCGAATGAAGAGGAACCTATGCAGTGATCTTTAAGACTTTCATTCGAATGGGTTCTTGACACATTCGAATGAGATGCTCATCTTTGGTATATTCGAATGAGGTTTCACGATGTCCACTCGATTAGTACCTCTTCATTCGAATGAATTAATAATTCATTCGAATGAAGAGGAACCTGTGTAGTGATCTTTGAGACTTTCATTCGAATGAATTCTTGACGCATCCGAATGAGATGCTCATCTTCAGCATATCTGAATAAGGTTTCACGATGTCCACTAGATTACTACCTCTTCATTCGAATGAAGAGTAACATGCGAAGGGATCTTTGAGACTTTCATTCGAATGAGTTCTTGACACATCCGAATGAGATGCTCATCTTCAGCATATCTAAATGTCATTTTGAGATGTCCACTCAATTAGTACCTCTTCATTCCAATGAAGTAACAATTCATTCAAATGTGGGGACCAAAAAATTGAGCTTTCAATGCCTATTACAACAACGAAACACATTATTATTCAAATGAGAAATTTTTTTCATTTGAATGGTAGTGTACGGTTACGGCTACATCCTCTGACACGCCATCTCATTCTGATGACCCTTCCCGATGCGCTTCTATCAGTTACCTACAATGGCTAAGTATGCTATAAATTCCTCCATACCATCCTTAATCAGTTATTTGTCTCATCGAATGTCATCCATTTCTTCTCCAAAAAAACCAAAGAAACCCTATACATCGCTCCATATAGCATCTCTCTGATTCAGGTATGATTCGTGTGAGAATGCTAGGCGAACCTTCTCCTTTTGAACCTCCAAGAAAGAGAGTCAAAAGTTCTTAGAAGGCCAAGCCTTATCGGCCTAAAGTGCAAGAGGATGCTCCTCTATGGAAGCCCCTTAAAATCCATGACAATGTGCATCCCCAACCAAAAAAGAAAGATGTCCCTAAAGGGAAGGGGAAGAAGGTTGTAGTTGCTTATCCACAGCATTCATCCAATGATAATGGAGAACAGTTCGTTGTGGAGCAATCGAAACAGGAGGAAGAAGCAACAGAGAAGTTTGTGCGTGAAACTTTGAAGATCAGCAAAGGGAGAGCAACATAGCAGATGGGTCAGAAGGGAAGTCGCCATGCTACTACTGTCAAACAACCTTCAAGAAGACAAGTCAGTGAAAAAGAGAAGGAAGCTTCAAAGCCCATTGCTCCATCAGATTCATCCATAGGAGAACCATCATAAACCCAAGGATTAGTAGCATCTGATGCAACAGCTGAAGAATTTGATCCTCCACAAGGGTATGTCTCTGCTGCTCTCAAACCCAATGACCAAGCACAGTATAATTCTTATTTTGCAAAAAGGGAAATTTGCCCTGCAATTTACATTGACTTGCAATATCAGAGAGACGAATTGAAAGGGATCTTTATGACTTTATGAGGCAATATAAACCCTAGATTGGGAATCACCTATCATTCAGTCCCAGTACAGTAATGACCTTCTACTACAATATGAAGCCAGTAGAAGTAGTGGACAATAAGGGTGAAGTTGGGGAGAATAAGCTAGAGACATAGGTGAGGGGGAAAAATTGAACTGTTTGCCAAAATGATCAATAAGTGGCTTGGAGTACAAAACCCACCAGAAGATGGTTTTGTCGAAAGGTCTAACAAGCAAGTGTTGGGTGTCTTAAAGCTTGATGGTGCTCCTAAAGGGTTGACCTTTAAGCCTCGCTCCATGTCTAAGGAAAATAGGATCCTCTGGTACATTTATACAAGAGCCATTATCAGTAAAGGGAATAACTTCACCAACTTCACCTGAAGAGTGTTGAGTTAATGTTTTGATGATGACAGATATGTTTTTGAAATTAAGTTTTGATTGTTGGTTTTCAAAAAGTTTTTAGAAAACTTCAAGTTTTAATGAAATGTTTAACAAAAATCGAGTTATGTGCTTTAGAACTCGAGTTACAGTGTTTAAAAATGTGTTCAAAATCTCAAACTTTCAAGAGAACTCAAGTTTTGATTCGAGTTATATCAAAACTCGAGTTCTGGGAGTGAAAACTCGAGTCTCGGGCTCTGAAAAATGTTTTAGAAATGCAAAACTCTCAAAAGAACTTGAGTTTGAGTAAAAGTTATCTCAAAACTCGAGTTCCATGTTTTAGAACTCGAGTTTCGTTCATTGGAAGTATTTTAGAAAATCAGAACTCTCAGTGGAAACTCAAGTTATGTTGGAAGTTTTGGCAAAAATCGAGTTTTGTTTTATAGAACTCGAGTTTCGGGCTCTCAAATAGTTTTGAAAAATGAAACTTGCTTCCAGAACTTGAAGTTTCAGTGGAAGTTTTGCTAGAACTCGAGTTGTGAGTTTCAGAACTCGAGTTTTGAAGAGAGAGAAACAAAACTTCCTTTCCAACTTGAAGTTTAAACAGAAGTTAGAGCATAACTCGAGTTTTGAGTTTACAGAACTCGAGTTTCGGGCTGAGGAAAATTTCTAAACCTCAAGACTTCTTTCCAAAGCTCAAGTTTTCATTGGAAGTTTTCATATAACTCGAGTTTTGAGTATTGAAACTTGAGTTTCGAGAGGAAATTTCTTTTAAACCTAAAACTTCTAATGTAACTTGAGTTATACATAAAAGTTTAGTTTTGAAAATACCTATTGTTGAGATAATGTTTTGATGATGCCAAATATGTTTTTGAAATTGTGTTTGAATTGTTTGTTTTCAAAAAGATTTTTGAAAAGTTCGAGTTTTAATGGAATGTTTGAGAGAACTCGAGTTAGA
>QFDD01000825.1:0-45084 GCA_006871305.1 Vachellia collinsii
ACAAAATTAGTGGACGAAGAGAATTTAATTTGTTACTTAGTTTACTCTGTTTGTAGATTATATAGTATCTTTCTAAGCATCATTTGAATGTGCACGCGCGTGTCCGTCTGTCTATACGAGAGAGAGAGAGAGAGAGAGAGAGAGAGAGAGAGAGAGAGAGAGAGAGAGAGAGAGAGAGAGAGAGACTTTTGGTAAAACAATAATCATCTCAGGCATTTTTTATGAAAGTGGATTATTAATTTGTTATAGAGTAAGTCAGCTTCAAAACCATATTTCTTTTCCAGGGCTCTCAATGTTTGAAGGTCTTAAATTTAAATAAAAGGCGTGGACGAGGTTTAATACAGAAATTGATAGAGATGAAGATAAAGGAAGAGAATACGTCAAAGAAGCAATAGATAATAAAGTCTAGGAATATTATTGATCCATTTTTTCATTTTCATGACCCCTCTTCCTGCGATCCAAACAGGACATTAAGCCTCATTTGGTTCACCGAAAATCTTGCAATGGAAATGGAAAATGAATGTTTTCCTGTGACGACAGAGGTTTTGTTGGCTAAATAGGAGGGAACCAATTTTTCTACGGAATGAGATTTTCCATTAAAGATAGGAAGATTGATTACCACAAAAAATGGTGGGAACCAATATTCAATCATAGGTGGGAAGAATCCAAAAGTCAATTTTACTCAAGCCTAATCTTTGGTTCTTCACTTGTTTTGACCAAACATCTTCAAGCCATCTTCTCCGTCACTATCTTAAGGTTTGTAGATAAATGGTCCAGTTTCTCCACTACAATGATGAACCATGAGAAATAGAGATGAATCAAAGAGGGACAAACATCATCTTGAACATAATTTTTCAATTTGTTCAATAAACGGGTGAACAAAGTATTACTTTTTCATACTTTGACTATATGCAGGTGATCAACATATTGTAGTTAAGACGAAATTTGTTTAAATTTCTTGTAATCACAAGGTACCAATGAGATGCATGTAGTTAACGATATAAAATTATCTAGACTTGTGACTTTGACTACATGCACATTATGGGTAGCTCATGGTTAATGTGAAAGTTATTTAAATCCATCTTTTTGATCAAAGATTCTGTAAATAGAATGGACAAAAGCGCCAAACATAAATTTTGTCATAAAGGGCAATGTTGTCTTTTTTCATATTTTTTTTTCCACATATCTTACCACCATTTTAACCCAACCAAATATAAATTTAGGAAAATCAGTAGAAAATCCCCCATTGGGGAATTTATTAGCCATTGGGACCTGTACTATTTTGGACTTGAATGAAATATATGAAATTTAAAGGAAATGACACAATTGTCCTTCAGCTTATAAAACACAAAGACCACTGAAAAGAACACATGATTGCTTCAAGCTGAGCTACTAGACTCCTCCTCAACATCCATTGGCAATGTTGGCTTCAGCTGAAGCTCTGGTTCATCGTTATTGGGTAGGGAGGTAAGTATTTTGAGCTCCTTTTGGTGTTCCAATATGATTGGCGATAATTGTGAGCTTTTATTGTATGGCTAGGTTCGTTCATTGTGTTTTGAACTCCTCTTGCTCTATTTTGTTACATTTGGCATATGATCTTCTTTTCTCTATTTATGATCTTCTTTCCTCCGTTTATGATCTTCTGATAAAGAGAAAACTTGTATGTTTTATTAGAATGAATTTTAAGAATGAGTACGGAGAGGGTTATGGTTAACTATGTTATAAATTGATTTACGTGTAAGCTTCAAGTTATATGATAACAACAAAGCCCTATTCTTGTTCTTAAAACCAAAATACAAGGAATTAACAATATGCGGTGTTTCAGTCCTGAATTGTCAAGATGGCTTGAAGAGCATGGTGATATTAATCGTTGGGCATTGTCACGATTTCCATTCAAGAGGTGGGATAATATAACTTCAAATTTAGCTGAGTCACATAATGCCTGGCTTGTGAAAGAAAGGAAGCATCAAGTGTTCACATTGATTAATGAGCATAGAGAAAAACTAGATAAGAAAATGTTTGCTACCAAAAAGGAAAAAGAGTTGTGGGCTAACGGAGTTGGACCAAACATAGAAACAAAATTAAAAGAGAATGTCTTGTGTGCTGAGACACTAGAGGTTGTTCAGCACTCTACCCATACTTTTTAGATAGTAATAGGAGAAGTCCATGTTGCTGTGAATATTACATTGAGGGAATGTGCTTGCAAGGCATGACAAATGTCTAGTATACCATGCCCACATGCATGTGCATGCATTAAGCTTGTGAATAATAATGTTTACATTTATGTTAAAGAATGTTACCTGAGCACAACAGAGGAGAAGATATATAATAAAACAATGAGTCCAATTAATACACTTGACATGCCAAAACTAAATGAGTTGCAATACAATGATTATCAGGATGAGACCTTCTTATGGTAGCCAACCACAAGCCATTGTCTAGGGAGACCACACACAAGTAGACGGGAGTCTCAATTCCAAGAAAAGAAAGTGTACAGATGTTCAAAATGTCATCAGGAAGGGCATACTCGAAGAAGGTGTCAGAACCCAAACCCTTATTGACCTCACCTTCTACAATTATACCTATTAACACTCACATAGAAGTAATTAGTTATGTATTTTGGTGTATATGCAAGCTATGTTGGTAAAGTAATCCATGTTGTCTTTATTCAAATGGGTTACCATCACATACTATAATTTTTTATTGTAACGTATTGTAAACATAAGTAGTATAGTCTGCAAAATATGATGTATCTAATTATCTAGTCAATGAAAGAATATTTTACTTAACACTGTTCACTAAATCTCATTACCATAGTTTAGCATATATCATTACCATTATATTTCCACATTGTACCTTTTGTGTAAGCTCAGTTGCATTTGCAATTTAGTAGAATTTTTTTTCCATTTTATAACCCATGGAAGCTCAATTGCATTTCATGGAAGCTCACTTGCATTTCTTGCCATTCTCAACATTCGTGGAAGCTTAGTTACATTTCATGGAATCTCACTTGGATTTCGTGGATGCGCAGTTGCATTTCATGAAGCTCAATTGCATTTACAATTTAGTGGATTTTTTTGTTATTTTACAACCCATTGAAGCTTAGTTGCATTTCATGGAAGTTCACTTGCATTTCTTGACATTCTCAACCTTCGTGGAATCTTAGTTGCATTTCATGGAAGCTTAGTTGCATTTACAATTTAGTAGAATGTTTTTGCCATTTTATAACCCATGGAAGCTCACTTGCATTTCTTACCATTCTCAACCTTTGTGGAAGCTCAATTGCATTTTATGGAAGCTCACTTTCACTTTGTGGAAGCTCAGTTACATTTGTAATTTAGTGGATTTTTTTTTGCCATTTTACAACCCATGGAAGCTCACTTGCATTTCTTACCATTCTCAACCTTCGTGGAAGTTCACTTGTATTTGCAATTTAGTGGAGTTTTTTTGCCATTTTACAACCCATGAAAGCTCAATTGCATTTCATGGAAGCTCATTTGCATTTCTTGCCATTCTCAACCTTTGTGGAAGCTCACTTACATTTCGTTGAAGCTCACTTGTATTTCATGGAAGCTCAGTTGCACTTGCAAAAATTGTTTTGGCTATTTTACAAAGTTTTGAAACCTCTCCTTTTGTTTTGTTGCATATTTGCAAGATTATTAGGGAAACTCAATTGTCCATTGTCCACTTGCATATTTTCATTTGTATATTATGAAATTGAATCTTTGTTTTCACCATATGATGGACAAAATGCTGAACAACGAATGATATTAGATGATGACTACAACATATGGGAAACACTTGCATATGTTACATTCAAATGCTGAACAACAAAATGCATTTACATTATATAGATATTATGTTGTAGGTACATATCAACACATCACAAAATTTTTCTTCATATGCACAGTAATATTAGACAATGACTACTTTGTCTTCTTCCTAGCTTGATTTCATCACCTTATTTCGGTGTTTGTTCTTCTCATGCATCGCTAACCACTAAATCACATCAACCCCTTTTTTATGCCACATCCTCCTGTATAAAAGATTAATTTCTTTAAATTTGATAATATCAAATATTGAACTATGGATATAGCAAATTTTCCATGTGCCTGACCTGGGCATCATTGAATTGTCTCATTCAGGCTTTCTTATATTTTCCCAACTTTGGAGCCAACAAATGACATGCATTCCACAGTCCCAACTACACAAAATTCAATATCATGCCAGTCACTTATACAAACATGCAGTGAGTTGGGAGTTGATGTGCACATCAAAGAAGAGAGGGGGGTATGTGATCAAGGAACTTTGATTGATAAATGATGCACTATTGGCATGTGTGGGATGGAATATGCTTGCAAAGCTTGAAAGTTTATGTTCTAAGGTGTTAGCTGGAAAGTATGGAAGAAATAAGGATCTGGGTAAAGAAGTTATGCAAATAGCTTAGACTCTAACATCTGGAAACACATAGCATGGCTCAAGCCACAGATCCTCATAAATGCACACTGGGAGGTAGGAGATAGGAAAAAGGTAAATTTTGGGATGATAGATGGGTGGAACATGGAGTAATATTGAGAGAAACACGTTTGACACAAATGGTAGATGATGATAGAGGTGTAAGGGTGAGTGAAATGGTGGATAAAAGGGGAGAATGGGATGAGGGGAAGTTAAATCAAGTAATGACGAAGGAAGGAAAAATGCTAATAAGAGCTATACCACATCCGGACTTGCTATTTGGCAAGGATGAAATCAAATGGGGAACATCACTACAGAAAGATTACATAGTGGCTGACATGTATAAGATGTTAAAGAATGAGCATGGGATATGATATGGAGATGGAAAGGACCAAGAAGAGTGCAAATTTTCTTGTGGCTAGCAGCACATGATAGGACGCTACTCAAGATGAACCAAGAGGTCCATCTTTAGTCAACATCATCAATAAACCAGAGAGAAGTCAAGAGCATGCTAGACATGTACATGTGAAGCCAAGTAATATATAAGCTAAAGTTGGCTCAAAACTAGTTATTTGCAAAAAAAGAAAAAATGAAAACGGCCCGAGCCAAAATGAGAGAAGCATTTCGATTGATTTGAAACTTTAGAGGACAAATTTTAAATTCCCTACTCATCTTACTAACTAATTACAACTTAGAATATTATCAATTTTAGATGCTTTCGTAATAAAAATCTGAGATTCATGCATCGTTCTAAATTGAAAAATGGAATTAGTCAAAAGGTCTGGGATTTAGTCTTTCGAACCAATTAAATGATTCAAATATCTTGATTAAGGAAATGGCCAAATCTTTGATGTTTTCTGTCAAATGAAAACACAGCATATACAGGAACATCATCTCCAAAAACTGAGGGAAGATTTTTATATCCACGAACTCACTGTCTTTGTGATAAGAAAAATCACTCAAACTTGAAAATAACCAATAATCACCATCTTTTCAGCTACATGCTACATTCAAATTAGATAGATAACCAAAATTTATTCCATCAGCATCATGGGTGCCATCGGGACTGTGATCAACTCAGACTCAATTTAGATGCAAGAAAATAAAATAGCATATCGATGATAAAACCTAATGAAACCCCATCAAAATACAAATAACAACACACATTGAATAAATAGAATGTCCAATTCCTAAAATGTAGTCAAGGAAGCAAGCACGATGGACTTTAAAAACTAACGTGTAGCAAACTTAGCTTCTTGGAACGGAAGTGCTAGAAGCTATAACAAGTTCGGTATAAAGAGTGTAACAAGGGAGGAAGGAAAGAAGCACGACGCTGAAAGGGATCAAGCAAGAAGCTACTGAAATGATACTAAAACACATACCTAAAGAAAGAACGTTGCTCGATTTTCTCGGTAGCAAAAGGGGTTTGTGCTATGAAAATGAAAGTTGAAATGCAGAGATAGAAAGGACAAACCTTTTTGAATTTCTGGGGTAGTTTTGTTATTTCCTTCAAATTTCATATATTCATTCAGGTCCAAAACAGTACAAGTCCCTATGGCTAATAAATTCCCCAATGGGGGATTTTTTTTGTTTATCAATTTTCCCTACAAAATTTTCCTATTAAATCGTTTTCCAAACATTCTAGGAAAAGTTTCCATTATTTTCTATTCCTTTCCATTACAATAATTCTTTAATCCAAACAGACCCTTAATGGTCACTCCGAGGAGTGTATGTGATCCATAAACTAGAAAGTTGTAGAAATATTTTGAGGTATATAAAATAGAAGCCAAAGAAAATTAATTACGAGGAGAATACAATCACTTGAAGCGTTGTGTTTCAAGATGTACAATGTAGGTTATTGTTTTCTACTCTTCTCTTTCGGTTGACTCTTGAAGGCTTATTATAGTAACAACTATTCCTAAAATACCTTGATTTATCATGAACTATTATATAATTTCTCTGAATATCTCAAACAATTGTCTAAGTGCTCAAAATAATTATTGGATATCTAACCAAGAGCCTCTATTTATAATATAAAGTTGACGCCCTTCTTTTAACCTATCGTCGATGTGAGATTTGCTATCATATGTGTATATACATTTCGAGATAAGAAAAAGTATGAGTAAATTTTATAGTAAATTAACTTTTATTGTAACAATTAAATTTAGCAATAAAAGTGTATATATAAAATGAATTAAATAAATATAAAATATTTATAAATTTTATTCAATATATTTTAAAATTTACATCTATATAATTATAAAAGATATGCTTAGTAATTATTCCCTTTGATTCCTCGCATCCCCTGGGAAGGGAAGGGAATCCTAGACAGATTCCGTCATGTCAAGGCATCTGAGAGATAGATTTGCTTTTCCGAAGAAATCCCTTTTTTTTTTTTTGCCAACAAGTCCCTATTTATTTCTTAATTTGTGGGAAATAATGATATTTGTCTCCGAAGTTAGAAATAACTTTTCAGGCAAAAAAGAAATAACTTAAGAAAAAAGTTAAAAACCATCATAAAATTTAAAAAATATTATTTTTGAGAAAATTAATATAACTACCATCATAGCAATGTATTCCTTTAGAAAACAATATCATAGTAAAAAAACTTAATCAATATCCATTATTTTTACATAATACTTACCTTATACTAAGGTAAAAATATTATTCAAAATTTAAAATTCAATATAAAATTTAATGCCTTCATTTTAATCATAAGATTAAATTTGTATATATAAATATGAAGAAAAAAATACCATAAATAATTTTTGATGCATGAAGAATAAAATTGGAAAAATTAAAATAAAGGACCAGGGGAAAATAACATTTATTGTAAAAAACCATTAAAATTATAATTTTTTAAAAGTATCAAACATCAAAATATAAATTTAAAATTAGTAAATTGCTCACAGTTAAACGTTTTACATTATCCACTACATTTAGAATTATAAAACTAAATAAAATTTAAATTATAATTACCTACAACTCATATTGACATGATCTTGTCATTCTTTTCAAATTTCTATTTTTCACCAAAGTCCATATTTATATAATAATATATCATTAAGCAATCAATATAACAAGTTGCATGATTTATATTATAATCAATAATATCAATTTTAATCTTTTAATAAAAATAAATACTAAATTCATTTCATACTTTTTCATAATATAATAGATTACCAGGATTTTTTTAAATTTTATTAACATTACATGCATTTTTTAACTCATATTAATTTCTTCTAAAATAAAATAAATCATATAAAATTTCTTTGAATTGATTAAATTGTGCAAATTCTATTTTTATTTTCTAGACTTGTATAACTTTTCGTTAACCAATTTAATAAATTATAAACAATATTGATTTTATTAAAATTATATAGTTTTTATTTCTTAAAAGTTGTGTTGATTTTTAAATAATTATAATTTTGAAAAAAATAAACAATTTGTAATTATTTTTCCAGAAATATGTATGCAAGTGGTAAAAATCAAGAATAATTTTATTTAATTAAGTAAAAATTAAAATTTGTTATTAGTTTTTAAAAATATATTGTGAAAGAGAACGTAGAAGGGAATGAAAAAAATTTTGTTAGAGGCAATTTAATATTTTTATTTTTTATTTTATGATCCTTCTAAGTAAATATTATTTCTTCCATGTTTTTCACTGTAATTTTTCCAATAAAATTATACGCACTCCTCAGTCCTCTCTTGGGCTAAAACCCTACGCACACATGGACACAGGAAACCTATTCGGCTAACTTGATGCCTGGCCCGAAATAATCAGATAGGACCAAGAGTTCATGGGAGAGATGATGAATGAAGTGCTCGATGACGTAAATATGTATTTATGTCATCTCAGTCTTATTTTTTTATTAGATACATGAAAATAAAAAATTCAAATTCTTTCTTTCTTTCTTTCTTTTTTTTGATAATACAAGGGAGGAAGTCCTCAGAGCATTCTAACCAACATCCTGACCACTTTGGTATTCAGACTCTATGAAAGAGAGTAGCATAATAGATGGAACCGACAGATGATGAAAACCTGGTGCCATTGATAGTGCCTCTCCAGCTAGACAGTCAGCAACTTTGTTCGCTTCACAAGGGATGTGATTAATGTAATACTCTTAATTTTATCCCATTAACATATCTAACGGAAACATTTAAAAGCACTTTAGTTAGTCATAACTTGCAAAAATTGAAGTTTAAAAATTTTTATTTTCGGATTACTATTTATAACACTTTAAAAGTGACCCAAAATTTGAAAACTCTTAATTAATTGTAGAAAAATTGAAATTGAGTGATTCCAAATTTTTTGGGAAGATAACTAGATAAAATTGAGAGGAAAAATAAGTTCTTGATCTTTTTAACTTAAAATCATGCCTATTTTTAATTTCAACATTTACTGTTTATTTGATCATTTTCTATTTTTTCAGTATTTTTATTTAACTTTAGAAGGGCATATCTCTTAGCATGGTTATCGATTTTGGATAAATTACCACTCATTCTAAAGGGAAAAATCAGATCTATTTGATGATAAAATATCACATCCAAACTCACTCAATTGCTACAAAATGAGTTGGTTAACTTTAAATCCATTTTTATTGATTTTTATCTCCCATTTGGTTATACTTGGCCCAATGGAGATATGATTGCTTTAACTTGCAATATCAATACCCTTAGAGCATTTTGACCTACTCTAGCATGCTTGAGAATAAATCTACAACTACACATGCTATTACTTACAACCAACACATGATACCCTTATAGGTATTTACAACTCTCCACCAAATGTTCATCAAATACTTACCAAAACTCTAAGCATTCTCCTTCTTTCTTCTTCTCTTCTTGGATAAAGATAGCCCTAGGGTTGTGTTACATTGGTTGGGTAAGATTTTTGGAAATCTTAGTAATATAAGCAACCATTATTCAATCACATACATGCATTAAAAACATGATACATGCATATACTTAATTAACATGGACATTGGGAATGGATCACTATGCATATCTTATATGTCAAACCATATAACATAAACCAAGACATCATTACATAAGAGCAATCTTTATCATACTACAACCTTATCATTCACACGACGTCATATTATTCAATTCATAGCAAAGCAAGTAGTCATACAACTAAATACAATAATACACAATTTAAACAATAATTGCTAAGCTACCTTTTTTCCTTGCTTTTCTTGGTTCCTTGCTTGTCAACTCTTTCCTTAATGTCCAATGATCTTAGATAAAATCAAAAAGGTTACTAATTCATATGGACCATTATAGCAGCACTTCTTCATAATAATTCTTAACTTACTCTCTTTAACCTTAACTTTGCACTTTTGCATCCATGGGTTTCAAAATTTATCTAATAAACTTCTCCTCTATAATTTTGCATGTAGATTTCATTTTTAAGCTCAAATAGCTCAAAACAAACCTCCTCCGCTTTCAACTACTCAAAACAGCAACTTAAAGGGAGTTATTACACAAAATTCCAATCTTTGTTTCTAATGCTTCCAAACTTGTTTTCTCATTTATACCCTACACAATTTTTCATTTTAAACTCAATGGAAGCATTAAAATCATCAAAAACACATTCCTTCTTCCATTTCCCCTGCAAGCAAAAACAGTACAGAAAAATTGCAATAGGTGTGATTTTCAATTTCTATCATCACACACGTTTATATAATCTTTCCTGGACCATTTCTCATCATTAAACAATATAGAAACACTCCTCCCCCTGAATAAGAGATTTCATCTAGCAACCCAAAATCAAGGGTTTGATGCCAAAAATTCAATACAATTCCAAATCAACTCAAACCAAACATCAATATCTAGCAAATTAAGCATAAAGTTGATTGGAACCTGTCACACTCGATCTTTAATCCTGCCCATTCTAAATTTGTCTAGGCAAGAGTCTTACTTGCATAAAATAACTTTTGCCCATATTTGTTAGAATGGGATTTTCCGAAAAAATTTGAAACTTTCTAAACAACTTTTATATAAAGCTGTTTTTAGAAGGATCCACTGAATCAGGTTTGATCCTAGGATTTATGGGTTATAGACCGACCAGGCTTCCACTGTGAATTATTTTATGTTTCACATTATTATGTACATAATTTGTACAATTAAATCTACATACCACTAAGCTATCTAGGCTTATATTAAAACAAATATTTAACTGTTGATTTAAAATCAAAATGTATACGCAAAAGGGGAAGGGGTTTCTCCCATCTTCTAAGCTTCCCTTGTCACCAACTCCTTGCCTTTTAAACGATCTGCCTCAGCTGTAGTTTGTGGAAAGGGAGGGTGAGATTCGAAAGTCTTTGTAAAAATCACAGTTTATCAAATAGTCATATATAAAATTCACAATCATGCAAAAACAAGCCACATGTTCATACGGATATCATTTCACATAACACCCTACACCTTTAGAAGGTTCACATAACACCCCTGCACCTTCGGAGAGGGCCCAGGGGAAAAACATTTCCAAGGGACTTCATCTCATCACGTATAAAATGTATGGCACAAATAAGCATGCAGAATTAAATACATAAAAATAAAATAAAGAGGGTTTCTACCTGTTTTCTTTTGTTTACCGTTTACCTTCTTCGGCAAATACCTTCTTTCAGCCTTTGTTGGGATGCTCAAACAGATATCAAATCCTATAAATATACACGTATAATATTACGTTAATTATACGTTTATTGAGCTTCATTAAGCTCATCTTTCTTTCCTAACCCCATTTCTACCCCTTTACATTATTTATCTTCCTTGCTTTTGAATTTTCCAAGTACTTTGAAAAATCATAACTTGTTCTGTAAAATTCCAAATACAACGATTCAAATTTCTATTTGAAGCTCTCTATATCCAATTCAAGGAAAGTTGCCATTCATTAATTATAGCCAACACACACTCTTAAATCAATGCCCAATAATTGTTGCTTGTTGAGCAACTTTTATTTTCCAAATTTAAGAACCAACTTTATTGGTTTGTATCATCATTATAACCTCATGCAGCCACCCACACTTGTACGTCTGAAAGTTAAAATCTGGAAATTTGCATATCTAAGGAACTTGATTGATCCATTCGGCCAACCAAATGCAAGAACATCCAAACACAAGCAACTTCATTCCCCACAAAGTTCTTTAAATTCTGAAAATTCCAGATTCATAAAGCTCATTTCAGATCTGGAAATTTTGCTTCAATAACCTCCTTTCATGCTGATACAACAAATTATAAACAACCCCTAATCTCTAATTCACTTGGCCAACTATATGCTGCTGTCATGAAATTTCCAGCTTTTATATTCATGTTTAAACCTTAATTTTAGAGCCACTAATCATGGTTTAAACATCTACAAGAGTTATATAGCCCTTGAGGACATAAAAACAACAAGTTTAAATCATTTTCCTCAAGCTGAAATAAATGTACATCATTTACCAAAAGTTATTAAATTCCAAGCTCATGATAAAGTCTCTAACAATTCAATTTAAGAACCCCAAAATATCTTTAATCACTTTAATCCTGACTCATTGTCCAAACCAAAAGAAAAACTTGAGAGATTTCATCCATTACTCTCTTATTTACAGCATGGCTATGCGTTAATCTCACAATTATACTTTCCATTTTCATGCCATGAGTAGTCATCTGTTTAGCAATGGTGGAAACTTGATCTTCCTTTGTTCCTTCAAATGGATCTTTTATTGGACAAAGTGCATTAGTAATAAGACAGGGATGTTTTTTTCCCTTGTTTCCAACGATTTTGCATACACACACACACACACACACTAAAATTCCAGATTTCAAAATGCATATATACACACCAGACACGCATGCATATATATTTCTAGATTCCAAAGACTTTTGTTCCAGCTTTCGAATGCACATATATATACATACATGGACACACTGTAGCTAGCTCGTTCTTTCCGTTTTTTTCCCCAACAAATAAGCTCTGATTTCAGAAAACTAAAGGACGTCATCAAAAAATGAAGGACCTGCTTCATAACCTAAAATCACAGCTTGGAGGCTAAAAAACACATAGGACCCACTCGCATAATAGCACACATTAATATTCCTACAGACCTCAGCTCAGAAATCAATCCTTCAAGGAACAGGGATCCAAATAGTTGTAGCCAAAACCCATTACTCCCAACGCCATGACCCAATGCATTCATCACCTAATTGTTTGATTTAGCTTGAGAAATTGCAGATTTAAGCATGCATCAAATAAATCAGTGAAGCTCCTCCCTTTAATCTCTGTTTTCTTCACTGTTCACAGTTCGAACCCACCCAGAAATGGACACAAAAATGGAGATGGAGAAACAGAACTCACCTAGGTCGAGCTTCTTGCCCGCAAGCTCCAACGACTCCTTTAACGAGAACCCCAGCGTCTTTCACTCTCTTGCTGTCTCTCGCTCTCTGGCTCTCTCTCTTAGTCACGGAAGCTGAGTGAAGGATGAATGGATGAGAGAGAGAAGATGAGCTGAAGGCATGGGAAAAACTGAGGGAAATGAATTAATGAAGGAGAGGACAAGCTGAGGGGAAATGAGCTGGGGGGTTTAATGCCTCTGCTACGCGTGAGGCATGCATCTTTTCTTTTTCTTCAATAATCCCAATAAGTAACTCTTCCTCTAATTTAGCCTCTTATATGTATAATTATTACCATAAATTTTAGGCAATTTATTTACATTTCTCAAAATTTTCTTAAAATTTTTTTGCCCCAAAATTTATTCATATTTATTCAAATTTTTATAATTGACTTTCTAAAGCCTCAATTACATTTCATATCACATTGGTTAAAATTTGAAATGTTATAGAATCACTTCCAATTTTTGCTCTTTCTTGCTTTCTCACTCTAGTCCCTTTTCAAAACCCTTTCTTGAACTCTTCAATCACAGTACCATATAGAAAAATACATCGATTAAATGCAAGCTAGAGGGTATAAGCTTGAAAAATTGGAAGATTTCATACAAAATCATATCTTTACCTTAGATTTTGGCTTGGAATTGTGCTCTTTGTTTCCTCTGCTTGTTCTTCACCAAACCAACTCCTCTCCTCTCTTTTCTATAGCTTTGGTCAAAATAATGGCCTCCCCAAGTGGCTTAGACTCTTAAACATTAAGATTAGTAAGTGGGACCCACAAGTGTATCTGATAAAATAATTTTATGCTAATAATTTCTACCACATGGACACACACTCTTCTTACTTTTGGTCTTTAGATACACTACAAAAAAATGGTGATTTTGTAGTGGTTATTTTATGCCATTGTAGCGGTTTTTAACCGCCACAGGAGATATTGTAGCAGTTTAGTAAACCACTGCAAAACTCACCGTGGCAACAGGTTTAACACCGGTTTTAGTGAACCGATGCGCACACAAGAAAAACTGTTACTACTTTGCAGCGTTTAATAACCGCTACAAATGGAAACGGTGCATAATTTATAGCGGAAATAAAACCGCTACTAATATGTAATTACGGAAAAAGAAATAGAAAATATTGTAGAGCTCAAAGAAACTGTTGCAAAGTAAAAAAATCAGTGAAAAAAATAGTAGCGGTTTTGTTAACCGCTACTAATGTTGAAATTGAAATAGGTTTAGCGCCAAATATTAAACAAATTTGAAAATTCCTGCCAAAATTTTGCAGCAGTTAAAAACCGCTACAAAATGCATTCTACATAAATTAAAATATCCCGCCATATTTCTGTCATGAGAACATTTGTAGCGGTTATAAAACCGCTACTAATGTAAAAAAAGATTTTTAAAAAAATTTGCACTTTATTCGGAATAATTTTTTAATTATAAAAAATTTATTACAATTACAGAAAGAAATTTATAATAGATGAATAATTAATTTAAATTAAGTACTAGTCGTTAAATAACATATATTGTTTGCTGCAATGATTTAAATGCCTGAAAGAAAAAAAAACAAAAGATTAGTACAACAAAACGAATATTAATAAATTAAATAAAGAAAAATTGCATAAAAAAGGACAATTAACATTAAATAAATACAAAATAAAGATAAATTGTTAAGAAGAATACTTATAACAAGTATTATCATTAGAAGCTTTTCAACCCAACCATAGAAATATATAAAAGAGTTGAATCGTAGAGGAGGAAGCTAGTGAGGGAAGAGGTAAGATAGTAGGAAACGAAATGGGGGTGGAAAGGTATTTATAGGATGTTTGACAGGAATTAATAGCAGTTTGGGTCACTGTTTTTTGCAACGTTTTGTTTTACAGTGGTTCATTTTGTAGCTTTTTATGCCACAGTTATTAGTAGCGGTTTACACTATTTTTGTAGCGGTTTTGAACCGCTACTAATACACTTTGATTGAAAAAAAATAAAATACTTGAAACAAATTGTATATATATTACTAACCTGAATTATTTATTCGGTGTCATCTGCCTTGACAAGTGGTAAATCTTCATCTCCTTCAGGGAAGAAGTTTTCAAAATTAGTAGGATGGAATGGCTCCGCCTCATAGATGATGTGTTCATCGCTATCACCCATATCATAAAGATCTCTAGGCTTAAGATGAACGACCATACTCCAATCTTTATGCTTCTCGTCCTCCACATAATAAACCTGTTATGCCTCAGATGTTAGAATGTACGGCTCATCGTCAGGAGAGTCACTTGTGTGAATCAGTCTTGAAAAATTCATAGATTTGATTCCCAACTCATCATTAGTTAATCCACGAGAAGTTGTCGTATTTGTCCAAGAACACTTGAATAATGTGACGGTAAAATACCCCTGATAATTCAGTTTGATTATATCAACCAATTTCCCATAGTAGGGGACACCACCGATATGCATGTCATCGTTACTACTGCTCGCATAACTTCTTGTACCAAAAGTGCCAAAAACTCCAGAATTCTGGGTGAGAGAGCCTTGGTCGCGTGAAACTATGCAGAACTTGAACCCGTTAACATTGTATGCAATAAACCGTTTCTCATACTGGAGGGGGCCCATTGTAAGGCATGTCAAATCAACTGGGTAGGAGTTGTCGTCATTGCGTATTCAGCTTAGCTTGCCATCCGGATTCGTTTCAACGACATGCCATCTCATGTGCTCTGCCGTTTTGGACGAGAAATACAATCGTTGCAGCCTTGGCTTCAAAAGAAAATATCTTAAAATCTTCGTAGGCTTCTTCTTTTTCTTCCTCCCCTTTCCTTCCGCCTTTTTTCTTGAAGTGTTACTCCGCTTGCAAATTTCTTTGGTCGCTTCCTGTCCCCAATAAAGCAAGCAATCATTTGGGCATGCATGGATTTTTTCATAATTTAAACCCATTTTGCTTATTTTTTTTCTTCACATCATATAAAGAAGTGGGAATCGCTACATCTGGGAATGCATCGACTAACAGTTTTAATATCATCGACATTCCCTTATCAGATATACCACATAAACACTTAATGTGGTACAATTTAATTGAAAAGGATAATTTTGAGTATTTCACACACCCAGGATATAGAGCCTTGTCTGCTTCGGCCATAAGTTCTAAAAAACCATGAGCTTCCTCGTTTCTCATGTACTGAGGTTCTGGACCTTGCACTTCATCTGGGATTACATCGTCATGAACCCCACATGCATCACGAAGTGAATCATTGATGGGATCCTCCCCACTAAGAAATTCTTGCACTCCTATTTGTGAGATTCCAGGACTAGATTCTCTCACTACATTATCATTTTCTCCATGGTATACCTAGTATGTGGCCCTCCAACCCTCCCTCCTCACTGCATCATCCTAAATAAATAGAATGGAAGAATTTTAATAACAATTAAAAATCAAGTAAGATAAATTAATTTCATATTTACCATCTCAGCATAAGCGCAGGAGAATGGCTTCGATCCTGCAGTATGGTGGATCATTTGGCGTGCGCGGCTCACTTGGAGATAGCCATACTGCCCGGTGACTTCTTCCACCGGACAAATCTTGCCCAGCTTTCAGGCTGGATCGAGTCAAGTACGTCTGCTGCCACCTCCTGCGTAGTCCGCGTGCCATCCCAGTTCTTCGAGTGGTACAGGCGATTTCACTTGTTCTTCCACCTCTCTCCCATCTTCGAGATGGAATGGTCCTTGTGCGCATCCTACATAACAAATTTATTCTGCAAAAAAAAAGATCAAAGTTAATCAGTATTTCACAATAAAATAAGAACTTAATTTAAAGAAAGATATTAAAATTATACCTTCACTTTATTCTCCCAAATCCAATCCTTGTCTTCTTTCCACACCCTCTTCCACGTCTCGGTTCTGATGTCAAACTGGCTGTAGTTCCCTCCTTGCTCCGGCAGGTAGCGGTGGTACAGCTGGCCGGCCTTCTCGATCGGTTGCCGTGTCAGCTCATTCAATGGTACCACTATTCGGTGGCCAGCATCGAGCTGAGAAACATCTCTCAATGCCAGCTTCCTCTTCTGCAGCCGCCCTGTCGAATTTGCAAATTTCATTCCAACATTAACATTATAAATTAAATTAATTCATCAATTTGAATACAAAATATAAATCTAAACTACTCACCCTAAATGTCCACTTCAAAGCCAGTGGACCGTGAAGCAGAAGGCCGTGGGAATCCCTCTTCCCTTGCAATATCCTCATTCTCAAAGTTCTCACCCGCCTCGACTGAGATATCTGGACGCTCAAAATCTTTGACGCTAAAATATGTATTGTTAGGATTAGCCTCAGCGCCGCCAGCATCCGGAAACTGATGCTCCTCAGGAATGGCCTTAGTGCCACTACGGTTCGTGATGTCCTCATGCGGGATCATAGGCTCCTTACCGAGCCTATGTGTAGGATCGGGACTAGACATCTATAATAAATTAAAAAAATTAAAATAAAGTTAAAACATAAAAACATAAAAAATAAATTAAATAAATTAAAAAATTAAAAAATATATACAAAATAAAAACTTAATTTGTATCTCTCTAGCTCAACAATAGACTGATCTCTCTCTATTTTACTCTTTGAAACTCTTTTGATGTGACGTTTTTGCGAAAATGGAAGACGAATATATAGGACGAGGAGTTAGCAGCGGTTTTACACAAACCGCTACAACTTAGCAGCGGTTTTGATAAAACCGGCTACTCAAACCGCTGCAAAATAGGAGAACTTCTCGGAAAACAGGCAAATTAGGTGCAGTTTTACATAAAACCGCTGCTAAATGGGGGGAAATCCGTGACGTTTCAATTCTACATCGGTTCACTTTGTAGAGATTAACAAAACCGCTACAAAGTTGTGACCCTTCGTATTTTGTCATGCTTTTTTTTTCAAAAAACCGCTGCAAAGTTTTACTACAATTTTGGTGGGTCATTCGCGCCAAAATTTGTAGCAGTTTTGAACCGCTACTAAATAGCCAACGTCGCAAATGCTTAGTTTCTGCGGCAAATTAGGCTAGAACTGCTACAAGTTTGGAACTTTGTTATGATTTTTAAAACCGCTAAAAAATAACCGCTACAAGTCACCCTTTTTTGTAGTGATATGACCATGCCAAGTGGTGAAATCTAAGCCCCTCATCTCATTTGTTTCCTTCCCTTTTAAGTTTCTTCACTTTTGCTTTGCTTGGTGACTAAGCTAAGATGTTTCAATAATTCTTTCCGAAAACTCTCTGATCACTTGCTCCGTGTAATACCAAGATAAATTTCCATTTATTTAGAGGTAGTTTTCTAATTTTTTTCCCACCTCAAACTCTTTCTAGAAATGCTCTTAATGAATTTTCTTTTGAAAATCTTAATTCTACGGATTTTCGGCCTTTTATTTTCTTTACGGCACACCAATTCTAACTTTATCTTTGGGATAATTTTATAAAACATTAAAATTCTTGAGCTATTTTTCCTTGCTTTGAAACCAAATATTTGAGGCCTTTGGATTTTTTAAATAACTATATTTGACTAATTATTTTATTAAATAGACAAATATTAAATAACATTTAAAATTCCCATAAAGGTTATTTATGTCATTTTAACTTGAACCAGGCCTCAATTATTGATTAGAGAATGTTTTTTATATCTTTTGGTGCCCTGAAAAATTTTCTGATATTTTGGTCAAACTTTGACCAAATTACCTTTTAACTTTCCTCAATTTACCAAAATGCCCTTGCCTTTCAAAAACAACATTTTGGTCCCAAGAAATTTCAAATTTACACTTGGGTCCCTATTCAAAATGTCCATTTGGTCCTTTTCTTTTCAAAATGACATTTTAGTCCCTTACTTTTTCAACATTTGGTAAAATGACATTTTTATCCATCATTTCCTTTCTACCTCCTCCATATTTACCCTTTCATTTTTCTTCATGCTTCTGCACACATTCTTCCTTTCATTTTCTTTTTATTTTAATTTTCCTTTGTCGAGCCAAATGCTACATAATTTTTAGAGAATCTTCCTTTCATTATCTAACAGGAACTTTGTAAAATTGATTTTGGTAGCATTTATCATTTAGGCTCATTCTTAAACTCTTAGGCCTAGAAATTTGGGATCTTACAATTAACCTTTACCTGCCATTCCAAGTTCAGGAGTATCTGGGCTTCTCGTATGAGCCCTGCACTAAGGTAGGAACTAGGAACCATTTCTTGCAAGAGACACATGACCTTGGTGGAATCTATTTCAAGTATCAGATGCCTCTTGCCGTGTCCCCATGCTAGTTTCAGGGCTAGGATAGCTGCATATAACTCTGCTGACAAGCTGCTGCAACCTAGGCCATGAAACTTGAATCCAAATATGAATGCTCCAGCAGTATCCCGTATCACACCCCCACACCCGGTACCTTGCTGCTGGGTGAATGCTCCATCAATATTTATTTTCCTTCACCCAAGGGAAGGTGGCTTCCAAATGACTGATCTATCTAGAACAGGGTGGCCACTCATATTAGTACCTGCTAGCCTTTGTTGAGCCTTCATTAGAGTCTCCGCCGTCGTTGTGACTTGAAGTTTCAAATCATCATTGCTCAAATCTTTCTCTTCGAAAACACTGAGGTTACGTCAATGCCAAATAAACCAGGAAATTGTCAAAAATAAAGCATTCTAGCCTAGTCGTGAGCGTTTAGTGTGTTTACTCGGGTTGTGTCAAAGCCAGAGTGGCTTTCTACCCATAAACATAGTATGTCTATCTAGCCTGTCAATAACTTCCTACCCATCATCCACAATGAAAACTACTTTACAACCCACTGCGAAATGCCTATTTGTCTCAAATAATTTCATACATTTTTGGCTAAAATCACTTTTCCATTTCTGTGCAATTTTATCACTCTCTACCCATTTAGTCATCAATTACTCTCTTATCCCTTCAAACAAACAATTAACAAGAAGATACCTATATTCATATATCCATGCATTCAAGCTTTCATTGATATTATTATCCACAATCCATGATTGACTCCTACTGCAAAAATATGCTCTCACCCAGTGTTGTGGTCCATAAACAAAGCTAATTCTATTGCTTGTCTATTAAATTCCCCTAGTTGTTTAAGGTTGTCCTTAAACTACTCTTCAAAGGTACTCCTCGCACAAGAAAAGAATATTTTTTCCATCTCACGTCCTCTCCATTGTTTTCTCCAATTTACATAAATGTGTCTAGCACATAATCTATGTTCAGAATGAGGTAAAATCTCTTCAACAGCAACATGTAACCCCTATAAAAAGAAAAACTCAATTAATCAAAATAAAATATGGTAGACTGAAAGTTGGTGAAGTACCATTAATTACCTTTTGCATATCTGACTTTAGCATCACTTTTAATCCATCCCCAAGATCTAATGATTGTCTAAGCGATTGCAAAAACCATTTCTAGTTTAGTCTATTCTCTTCTTGGATCAATTCGAATGCTATTGGATATAAAGAGTCATTTGCATCAATTCCTGTGGCTATGAGGAGAATATCACTTGCTTTACCTTCTAAAAAGGTTCCATATAGCCCAATAAATGGCCTACAATTGGAATTCCAACTGACCTATAAAACATAGAAAAATTAACCAATTATAATCTCATAGATAAAATATTAATATATTCAACAAAAATAAAATGAAAAGAGCATCAAGCATACCTTACAAGCATTAAAGCACATATATATTCTACCAAATACTCTTCTCCCATTTTCCAATGCTTCTTTGCTCATCTCAACACTAACATCCGAACCTTGTTTGAAATTTTTAACTCATTGCAATAAGCTTCAAAATTCCTATACTCATCCTTATAGCTTCCTTCCATGTCCTCCATTATCAACTTCTTTGCCCTCTTACATTTATGGATGCTTATGTGAAGCTTAAACTCATCTTCAACATCCTTTTTTGTGGTCTTTCTTGAATCTTATTTTTAAAGTGCTCAGCCAACCACTGTGCACTAGCTCTTAGGTTCTTATATACCCTAAGTCACCTGTGCACTTGAAACAAATTTTTGACTTTCAATCCAAGGTTGTCTCCCTCTTTTGAAGCATAAAAAACAAAAGGACAACCTTTTCACACTTAACTCTAATTCTTGAAGTCTCACTTTTCAAAATTCTCAATTTAACCCCTTCTGTTATTGCATATTGGTTAATGGCCTTCTTAATATCTTCAATGTTGTCAAAAGTCAGACCCAAGGTGAAGAAAGGTCGTTTCTCTTATCCATAATTCCTTGCTTCCTCCTCATATTCACATTCTTCACTTGCTGACTTTGCCTCCTCATATTCTGATTCCTCACTTCCTGACTCCCCCTCCTCACCTTTACATTCTTTATTTGGTGAATCTTCATCCTCCCTATAAGGGGAAGATATAACATCTATTGTAACAAAAAAGTGCATATTATGTGCTTTAGTTACACACAATAATGAAAGCAGAGCTTTAAACAATATATAAGATTATTATATAAACACTTAGCTATTATGATCTTCAACATCAGCTCCTGCACCTCGAGGTAGCTTCTTCATCCTGACTTCGACATCACACCAATCCACAACCTGCAGATCATCTTCATCAACCAACACATGGAATGCCACATCATCATCAACTGGAATATAGTCCCATTCCACATCATCCCACAGATTTGCATCTGCCAACATTTTCTGATTTAAAAAAACCCAATAAATAAACCCTCTTTGCCTTTGAGGGCTATAGTGGGACCATAGAAGGAAAACAACAACAATACAAACTGAATCTTACCTTTCAATTGGTCTTTCCAATGCTATTCACTGGATTTTGTCTCCTCTCCTCTTTCGCTGCTATTTTTCACCTGATGGCAAAAATGTTGGAAAGTTTTTTCACTCAAGGGTTTAACAATGGGGAAAAGCTCCACTGTTGCAATATTATTTCACCCAATGTTTTTCACTCAAGGGTTTAACAATGGGGAAAGGTTTTCTAGGACTAAAAAGGCTAAATTGCTTATATGAAAATTTTAATTCCACCCGATATTAGATGTCATCCATGCCATCTACCTATGCAAATTTTTTTAAAAAAATTGCCTACATGTAAATGGATGTTAGAAGTAAGTTAACTTTGGATAGGATTGCACCAAATTTAAAACATGAGAGACAAAATTGCACAAAAAAAAATATTAGGGTACTGGATGCACCTGAGAAATAAGATCAGGGTGATGGATGCTACTTTACCCTTTATTATTTACTAACTATTTGGTTAAAAAATTGTTGATATATGTTTCTTGCCTTTTTCAAAGGTGGTACATTCATCCCACCTCTCACACAAGGATTTATTAAATATTTATTACTTATGAACCAGCAGCTAAAAATGTATTTCTCATTAGTTCTTTCCCTTTCCAAAACAATATATTCATCCTCTTTCTTCAAATTTCACAAATGACCTTTTGACGGGGTTCTGATGCATCTTAAAAGAAATACCTCCTTCACCACTTGTGCCCAATCTTTAATGCATATATTTGAAATAATGAATGGCACAATTTGCTTCCCATGATGTAATACACATGGATTGATATAAGTTATGAAAATGGTTTGAAATGCTATGAATGTTATTGCAAGTGTATGAAGTGTCTTAAATAATTAACCTCTTATTGAATTTCTCTAAGTTTTAAAGGGATAAAAAATAAATGTAAATATTGTTATTAAAGTTGTAAAAATAGTTGAAAGTTTTGTCGTTTAAATAAATAGTGACCCTGTCAATGAATTCCTCCAAGTTTTGATGTTATTGAAATAGTTGTAAGTAACATTGTTGAAGTTGTGAGAATACATCGAGGTGTTGTCAATTTCGTTACTAAAGTAGTTGTGCCTGCCTTCCCACTTTTTAAAAACTCCTAATGATCCCTTTTTTGGATTGATTGAAGGGTAGGAGAGGGGAGGTATTTTAATGATACCTGGTTTGGCCTGGAAGGGAAAAGATAATAAGAAAATAACTATTTTACCCTTATAAAATTCAAATTTTATTACTTTATAAATATGTATAATGCAATTTATCAACTTTGACATGCTTTTAGTCTCTTATTTGAACAAAACTTGTATAAAAATTAAAATTGTAAATTATGTACCAATTTCTTTCAAAATAACTATAATTATAATTTTGTTAATTGAACTAATATTCTTAATTGTTAGTAAATAATAATATTTGGCCAAAAAGATGAAACTTCCACTATGTTTAGCTCAACAGAGAGAAATGGGAGGAAGGGATTATAATGAAAAGGAGGGGAGGGAAGGGGAGAAGGGGGAGAAAGAGGGGAGAGGATGAATTTTAATGATCATTCATTTGGATTGATTGAAGGGGGAGGGGAGGTATTTTAATGATCCCTCATTTGGTTTGAGGGAATGGGAAGGCAAATAATAATAAAATAACTCGTTTACCCTTATAAAATTTAAATTTTATTACTTAAATATGTATAATGCAATTTATCAACTTTAAAATGTCATAGTCAAAATTATTTTTACTCCCTTATTTGAACAAAAAATTTATATAAAAATTAAAATTATAGATTCTATACCAATTTTACTCAAAATAACAATAATTATAATTTGGTTAATTAAACAAATATTCTTAGACAAATTAAATAGATTGTCATTAGAGTTGGCTCTTCCTTCACCTTTTGATTGAGCCTCCACTACTTGTGATAAGCTTAAGATGTTATTGCTTAGCATAATCTCATTTAGCTTTTTCAAAGAGTTAATAACAAAAACGAATAATTTTTAAGACTAATAAATTTCTAATTGTGCAGGACCACTACAAAAAACCGAAGTTTTGTAGCGGTTATTTTATACATTTGTCACGGTTATAACCGCTACAAAAGAATATAGTAATGGTTGGAAAAATCGCTGCAAAATTCATCGAGACAAGCTGTTTTGCAGCGGTTTTTATTGAACTGTTGCGCACATGTAAAACCCACTACTAATGTTAGCTTTTCTAATAAAACTGCTACAAAATAGGAGGCGAAAATGGACAACACGAGGGGAAATTTGCAACTATTTATAAACTACTACTAATAGAAAGAGCAATTTGAATTTTTGTGAAGACGGTTATAGCAATTTAAATTGTAATATTTTAAAAATATTTAGTAGCAGTTCATGAATGGCTATTAACTTATTAGCATTTGAAATTAAATTTGCCCTCAAAATTTTGGGTGGTTGCCATAAAAAATAAATTTTCCCGCAAACATGTTGTAGTGGTTTATAAACTGCTACAAATTCACTTAGAACTCAAAATCCCACTTCCCGCCACATTTGGTGGCAAAATCTTATCGCAACAAAATATGTTTGTAACGATTCTAAAACCACTGCTAAAATTATTCATTATTTGGAAAAAAAATTCCACTAGTGGAATATTTAAATATTTTAATTATAAATTATTATTAAAATATCTGAAAATTTTAAATTTGATTATAAAATAGTGTTTATTAATAATAAATAATTGATTCAAATTAAATATTTAGTTATTCATTACATAAATATTAAATTGTGGTATAGAAAGTAATGAAATGGTAGAAATATAAGCAACCTAAAAAAAAAATTAGTATATTTAAAGATTATTATCAAATTAACCAACAAGAAATTGCATTATCAAATACATAATAAAAAGATAAAATAAACGAGAAGAACATAAAATAAATATAAATTGTGAGGAGCAAACTCATGTGGGACCGACCCTGTCTTAAATTCTTAAAGATAAATAAAGAGAAGGCCTCTGATAATTCATTTCAATGATATCAACCAATTTTCCATAGTAGGGGGCATCTCCAAAACACATGTCACTGTCACTACTACTAGCATAATTTCTTATACCAAAAGTCCCAAAAACCCTGAAATTTTGTGTGAGAGAACCTTAATCACGTGAAACTGTACAGAACATGAACCCATTGATATTGTATCCAGTAAACCTTTTTGCCTACTAAAGTAGGCCAATCGCAAGAGTTGTCAAATCAACTAGATGGGAGTTATCGTCATTGCATATTCAGCGTGCAAACCAACTTGAGAATTCTCTATACACCCTACTATTAACTTCAATAGATGTTTGTGTCAGAATATATAGTTGACGCTGAACATAAGTTTAGAACTCTCTATTATGATTAAGCAGTCATTAGTGGACAAATATAATTTGAATTTTTTAAAAAATAAGTTAGTGCTAATACTCACTGAATAAAAGGATCAACTTGACTGCAGTTGATTAAGACATGTCTATGTGCTTGCAGCATCTCAGTGGGAGTGAGGTTCAAGTATTGATATCCTCCAACAGAAGGGAACAAACTTGTCAATGTTGACAGACCAACATCAGAGCAATCATCAACACGAGAGCGACAATTGAAAGATGTCTCAATGTCATCAAAATACAATGAACAAAAGTTGAAGACCTTATCCCCTATATAACTTTCTACTATTGAACCCTCTGATTAGAGCTGCGAATTAAGGCCAGCCCATTTAGGCCCGAGTCCTAAATTCCCACCCTTTTCTCAAGCCCAGCCCTCGCGAGGTCGGCCCACGGGCCTGAGGCCCTTTTCAATTTTTTTTTAAAGAAATACAACATAATTTTAACACCAATACAATTCCCTTTCTTAAAAACATAAAAAGTCATATCTAATTATTTAAATAACTGCATCGACAATAATAAATACTCTGAAGGTCTTAAACTTAAATTTACAAATCACACGACATTAGCTTCTTTCTTCATCAATTTTCATCACTATCTCCAATATCAAGGACATTTGAATTTGACTGAGCTTTATTAGGAATTGGCTCAGAAAGCTTTGCTTCAACAAGGTGAAAAATATCAAATATTTCATCCGTAACACCATCATCATCATGTTGGGTCTCTACAACAAATAATAAACCAAAATCATAAAATTAAAATATGTTTATTATGTAAAATATATATAAATTAGTAACTTGCCTTTATATGAAAATCCATGCAACTAGTTGCGAGTAAAAATGAGTACCTAAACATTAGCTGAAAGAATACAATTTCTATACTCAAAGTCACTTGTCTAGATGAAAAAATAAAATAAAATTATGACAGGCTTAAACGGGCTGACCCTTTTAAGCCCTCGGCCCATTAGGACTGGCCCTTTTAGGCCAATTTCCTTCTGGAACCTCAAATCACAGGTTCGGCCCTCCAATTAAAAGAGCTTAATCGGCAAGCCTGAATTCCCAACTCTACCTCTAATCATTTCCAAATGGCATAGTGTGACAATGGTCACCTTTTGCAATTGATCCAACTCGTCAGTAACAAGAACCTTTGCACATAGCTTTGTGAAGAATGAACAGAGCTCAACCAACACTCTCAACACATCTAGAGGCAGTGTATTTTTTAGTGTCAATGGTAGTAACTATTGCATAAGAACATGTGAGTCATGGCTCTATAATCCATCTACCTTCTGAGACTACATATCTATGCACCTTAAAATGTTGCCTAAATATCCATCAGGAACCTTACTTTTCTTCAACATTGAGAGGAATATATCCTTATTTGGCTTCATTAAGGTAAATGTGCTGGTTGAAACTTGACATTGTCCTCTAACTAAGAATCTTAATGAATTCCCAAGGATCGTAAATCAAGGAAGAGTAAAAAATATACTTCTCTTGCACCATTGCTAAACTATCTCAACATCTAACGTGCTATAAAAGCTTCTTCTGACTCTTTCTGTACCATCCTTCTTCCCAAACTCAAACTAAACATCATCAAGTTGACTCAGAATATCATAACTACTTGAATTGATAGTAGATCCTCTTCTTTCTTGTTTTCCATTGAAATGATTCCTCTACAATCTAAATGTGTGCTTCTCATCAAGGAATCGGCAATGACCCATGAAGCACCACTTCTAATTGTATGAAAGGCGTAGTAAGCCTGCGTCAAAGTTACACATGGGACAAGCTAGTCTAGTATACACGTTCCACCCAGATAACATTCCAAAGCCCAAGAAATCATCAATATCATTGCCCGGTGTTTCATACACTTCCATGGAGGCAAGTTATAAGGAGTAACACTACTAGTCAAATACTGTAATTGGTGCTAAGGTTCCCAAATGGTTTGAATCCATTAGTCACCATAACAAGATGTATATTTCTAGGATCTGCCTCAAAATCTGGAAATATTTTGCCAAACCCTTTCCAAGCCTCAGAATCCCATGGATGTTGTAACTTACCATTTGGATTCTTCTTAACAAAATGCCATCTTATGTCATCTACCATTTTAAATGATATATACAATCTTTGCAGTCACGGCTTCACAAACCTCGTCATTGGTGGGATCAACATGGTATTCTTACACCCCTTTTTGTAAGATTGCAAGACTTTAATTTCTCAACACATCATCAGTTTTTCTATGATGTACCCAGTATTTATAACTTTAAGGGAACGATTTAACTATTAAGTGCTCCCTAACAATATCTTTAACATGTCACTTTATGAAATTACATTTAAGGCAAGGGCAAGAAATCTTACCACTAATCTTGCCATGTCTGTCAGCAAAATTCAAAAAAATTGTTCAATCTAGCCAAATATTAAGGAGGCGTATGAGGGAACCTGATCCATGACTTATCCATTAAAAGTACTTCAACGATCGCAAGAACACTAACAATAATAAGTGTGATCAAAAAAAGAAATGAGAATTTGGAGATTGATGGGCGAAGAATGCTTCAATTGAAATTTTCTAACAGTCAAATATTAGTAGTGATTTAAAACTGCTACAAGATTAATGACAATTGCCATTAGTAGCGGTTTTTAAATTGCTACAAAAGGGCCCGCGCTTTTAAACCGCTACTTAACCATCACAAAAATAATAACCGTTGAATTTTTTAACAATTCTAGAACTGTTAATATTCAATATATAAATTTAAATTTTAAATTTTTATAAATAATTAACAACTTAATTTAGAAATTCTGTTTCAAATATTAATAATTAATATCAAATGTTCAAATAAATACAAATCTATTTCAAATAACAATATATTCAATAGGAAAAAAAAATCAATCGTTTGGTTGTTGAGGGTGGGGATGATCCTGATCCTCATTAGGGTCCTCACTCTAGTTAGGCTATCAAGGTTAGGGGTCACTCTAAGTTGGTGGAGGCATGCAAAAGTTCGGCATTGGAGGGAGCTGTGGAGGAGTAGAGCCAGGTTGGGCCATCTGAAATGCCATCTGCAGCATGGCATTTGCAGCCTGTCTCCACACCTCTATATGGACCTGCATCTGCTCCTATATTTACGCCTGCGTCTAAGTCACCTGCACATGTGCTTGGACCTCCTCTCTCATCTCAAAACGTAATGAGCCCACATCAATATTGTTGTGCCTCCTAGGTCCAAATTTGGTTGCGTAGGATGCAACAGCAGAAGATGAAGTCCTAGCTTCATATCAGCTTCCTGCGCAGACAGCGGTCCTCGTCGCCTTAAACTCGAAACCTGGAAGTCGTCAAGGGTGTTGATCATGCCTTTCCAATGCCGTCTTAAGCAAGGTAGTGGGGTCTATTGCTAACCCCTAAAACTTCTTAAGCTTATCAATAGTTCGTTGAATATGCTCTTGCAATAAAAAAAATAATATTAAATAAATCTCATTAAAATGACTATTATAAATACAATAAATTATTAAATAAAAAAATGTAACTTACAATAATTTCAATCTCATTGAATAATGGAGTCCCATCATTGTCCCCGTAAGTGACCCTCCAACCCTCCCTTTGTGCTACCTCATCCTAAATAAACGGAACAAAAAAATTTAGATATATAATACAATTTATATTCATAAGAAAAAATAAACAACTAATGCAAAATAATTTCATTTGTACCATCCCAGCATAAGTGTAGGAGAATGGCTTCGATCTTGTAGTATGATGGATCATCTGAAGAGCGCGGCTCTGCACTCACTTGGACACATCCTTTGTGGTGGTGACTCCTGATTGGACAAAATGTGCCTAATCTTCAAGCTAGACCTTGTTAAGCATGTTCGCTTCCAAATCCTGCAACGACTTCATCCCATCCCCGTTCTTCATATGGTACAAGCAATTTCGCCTAGTCTTCCACCCCTCTCCCATCTTTGAGAGAGAATAATCTTTATGCATATCTTAAGCTGAAAATTTAGTCTGCAACAATTACTAAATAAAAGCTAATCTATATTTCATACAAAAAAAAATAACTTGATTTAAAGATATATATTAAAATCGTACCTTAATAGTGTTATCCCAAACCCAATTCTTAGCACCTAGATGGACCTTCTTCCAAATTTCCCTAAGTTACCCCTTTGCTTAGTCAGGAAGCGGTTGTATAGCTAACCGCCTTTCCCGATCAGTTGCCGTGTGAGCTAATATCATGGCACTACTATCATTTTCCTCTTCGACATCCTCCCTGTCGAATCTGCACATTTCATTCCATAATTAATATTAAAAATAAATTATGAAATAATTTGAATAAAAAATTATAATTGAAAGTACTCATCCTGAACGTCCACTTCAAAACTAGTGGACTAGCTAGCATAAGGGCGTGGGAATCTATGCTTCCTAGCAATATCTGTTAACCTCTAAGATCTCATGTCATTTTAGTGCATTTTCCTTACAGTTTGATACATTTTTGGCACTATTGTACATGATTTGAATACTCAAAGATAGGAAATGTACATGATGTTTTTTATTGCACATTATTGCTTAATTGTGCATATTTTGGCTCTTATCCTTGCTTATTTGGAGCTTATAAATTTTATCATGTTGCAAGGTACATTTTGGTACAAGAAGGATATGTTGCAAGCCACTTGGAAATACCTTGAAGGCATGTGGAGGCCAAAGTTGATTCAAAGGCACATTAGGAAAATCAAAAAGAAAGAAGTGGATGTTAATTTATGGGTAGAATGCATTTATTCAAGGTGGAAGAGTTGATTTTCTAAAGGTAAAATAAGCTGTAGCACACTTATCTCGACTGCAGCACACTATCAACCAGAGGCAAACTTTGCTGGAGCTCAAAACAGTTCCGCCGCGGCCCATTTTTGATAGCAAAAAGCACAGCACTAGTAAAGAGCAAAAAGTCAGATTTTTTTAGGGTTTTAAGGCAAAAACCCGATGGAGGCCAACATTCTGGACATTTGGTGTGTATTTGGGAGCTTCTTGGTGTGCTAGGGCATGGATTTTGGTGGAGATTGAAGTTGGGTTAGAAGTTTGGAAGAGATTTTGGCTTCATATCTTGGTTCTTCTTCTCCATTCTTTTTTCCTTCCCTCTTGTTCTGTATTTGTGCTAGTATATGTATATTTTCCTGTGGGTTTCTTGAACATGAGTGGCTAAACACTTTGCTCTAGGATTATTTTGAACCCTTGTATGGATTAACTCTTAAATACTCCTCTTCTTTTGTGATTAATGATATATATGTGTTCATTTTACTCTTTGCTTAGTGCTTCTAAATGTTTGATCACCATTTATATGTTGGGTTCACTTGATTGATGCTTGAGAGGGCTAGGTTGAGTATAGAACTTGAGTAAAATGGAGTTGGAACTTGAAATTTGCATGATGAATGGATGTTTTGTTGGCAAGATAGAGATATACTTGTTAGCCTTGCATAGTCACATTAGGATTGGAGTTTCAAAATTGGGTTTTATTAATTGTAACAAGAGATTGAGCAATTAATGGAATCAAACACTTGTTCTTGACTTGAGAGAGCTTTTGCAAGTACTTTTTGAATCCTAAACTAGCACATTTATTCATTAAGAACATTTGTGAGAGGAAGTTATTTCAAGGTTATGAATTACAAGGGGGATGAATAATCCTAGGTCCCATCTTATCCTTGAAGTCCATGAATCACTTTTTTATATTTTTTCTATTCTTAAAAATAGACTTTATCCACTATTGATAATTGTATCGCTTAATTTAGATGAAAGTGCTATAATTATTGCTTAACCAGGTTTTGGAACCAAATCCTTATGGGAACGATACTCTACTGATCACTTTATTACTTGACGCGACCCGTGCACTTGCGGTAAGAACAATATCCTCATCCCTAAAGTTCTCATCCTCCTGGACTAATATATCAATCCCACCAACCTCGAAATTATCTTGGTTAAGATCATGAGTATGCTCTGGATTCGCCTCAGTGCTACTAGTGTCCAGGGCTTCGTCCTTAGGGCTAGACATTGATATCAAATAAGTATTCTAATAATTACAAAAATTATATTATAACTAAAAAATAAATAAATATAAAAATAAAACAAAAAAAATAAAAAACTATATAACAATACAAAAAATTTAAATTAAAAGTAATTAAGATACTAACCTTTATAGTATTGTATAAGGAAATTGGGATGTAAAGACTAAACACTCTGGAACGCTCCTTTGGCGCAACATTTTTAAAAATGCCAAAAATGGGAAAATGAGGGGGATGGGGGTTTATATAGCCATTCAATTAGTAGTGGTTCTTCCAAAACAACTACTAAATTACATGCCTTCTAACAAAATTTGTAAAACCGCTACACAAAAAGCTGTAGATTCTAACATTGTCTAGGAAAATGAATCCTTTAGTAGCTTTTTGTCTGAACTGCTATAAAATCAATGGCAACACATGACATTTCAAGTTTTGTAGCGGTTTGACCTTCAAAAACCACTGCAAATAACAGCAACAGAATCGAAAAGTGCTATCATTTTGTAGCAATTATTTGAATCGCTACAAATTGAGAGACTCTTCGACTTTTGCAATGGTATTTTGTTCATAAACGCTGCAAAAGTTGCTACTATTTTGGAGCTGCTTTCCCGCCATTTGGCTCCATATTTGTAGTGATTTGTTACCACTACTAATCGATTATCACGATAGCAAAGTTTGAGGGCTGTAAATCTATAACGTTTTGACTAATAACCACTACAAATCCATGGTTTAGTAGCTTTTTTTATAATCGCTACAAATTACTCTTTTTTGTAGTGGACGTTTGCTCAAAAACAAGTGTAGTCATGCTTATGCTATACAAATTCTCTCTTTAATGGAATTATGAAGAGAGCGCGTGAATAAATGGAAGGTGCAGTAGCTGAATGGGATGTTCATCAATTCCATAATATCATTTGCCTAAAAAGGTTTGAGAAAGAGGAGTGGCATAGAATATAAAATTCAAGAGATTTAAGACTAATTTTAGAATAGCAAATTTTATCTCTCATTTCCCTTAAAAAAAACCCCACTTTTGGTGGGGAGGCTAGAAAGGGAAGAGGAGATGAGAGGAGCCCCTCCCCTCTTTAAATATATTTCATCCAAACAATGGGAGGCGAGCTGCTCCACTCTCTCCCTAAAAAAATTTTCCCACCAAACAAAGGGAAGGAAGCAGCTCACCTTTCCTTCCCTCCCCTCCCTTCCAAAAACCCTGTATCAAACACAAAGTAAAAATTGTCCCATCCTCTCCCTTGTCCTCCCCCCCCCCCAACCAAAAGAAAAAAATCCCCCTCTCTACTCACCTCCCCTCCTTTTCAGCATAATCCCTTCCCTCCGTCGAGCCAAAAGCAGTGTTAAATGTTGCAAATTGACTCTCTCTTTTAAGGATTTAGTGTTTATTATTTGCTAGTCATCAGTCTAAAAAATTTCTCTGTTATTGTTGCTTTCCCATTTCAAGGTATTAGATTCATCATCTCTCTTTTTCAAGGATATAGTGTGTTTATCATTTACTAACCATCAGTTTAAAAATTTCTTCCTCACCACGTCTTAGCCTTTTTGAAAGCAGTGGATTCATCCTCTTTCTTTAAAATTTCACTAATGACCTTTTGATGTGTTATGATGCAATCTTAAATCAATAACTCCTTCACCATTTGTGCCCACCATTTAATGCATATATATGAAATCATAAATGGCACAATTTGCTTCGTAGTATGCAATACGCCTCGATTCATATAAGTCCATAATTTACAATTACACAAAGGTAGATTTTATACATAATCGAATAAATTTATAAATATTTTATACTTGCATAATTTATTTCTACACTTTCTCTCTAAATTTAAGTATTGTGATAAAGGTATTCTTTTCATAAATTTTATTCATATCTTCTTCTATTTTACAGGACAAAAAATAAAAGAGAAGGGGTAAAAAAACGAAAGGAAGATTAAGCAAATATCCCTCTACGCTTTTTAGTTTCCCTATGCCTTTATTCCAATTTATTTATTTGTTTTGCTTTCTTAGAATAAAGACTTTGAAAATTTAGTTTCGTGATTAATGCAATTCTTGTTGGCAAATAAATATAAGTTATATTGAATATAATCATATATAGATTCCCAAATGCTATCTCACATATGATAATGGAGACATATGCGCCATAACTTTTATTATTTAGTTATCGAACATGTTACTACTTATGACATTTTCATAGAAACATAGTTAATTGTCCAGTAATGAAGATATTACATATTTTTGCCTCTACCCATTATTGTTAGTTGGAGGAAATTGGTTTTTGGCGTGCATTTGAAAAGACCCCATTGGATGACAACATCCAACTAATGGATGGTTGGCATGTACAGTTATAGCAGCCTATTATAGGACCCCTTGCTTCACTTTCCTCGAACACATCTGCATATAATACAATGCAACCTATTACCAATGGAAGGTTTAATCTGTCAAACACATTCATTTTGGATCTCTTTAGGAAAACGTTTGTATGGGATTCAAACCCCTGTGGTGTAACTTATTTTTTTGGGCTGACTTCCCTCATTTGTACCCAAAAATTATAATACAACACTCTCTCCTCGGTTCTATTTGTTAAGCTTTGTATTTGTTAACGGGTGTGGTCCATTTTATAAGCTTCAATTTAAATGTGTCCGATCATTTAACGTGTATTTTTTAATTTTACCCCAATTAATTAGATGTGATTCCCATCTCTTTTTCTCACTCATTCACTTTCATTCCTTTGTTTAACTCATTCCCTCTCATATTCACCCTCTCCATAAATAAGATGGAAAACAAGTTATTTTTTTTACATATTCATTACTTTTAACTAATTTTAACCAACTTTATTATTTCTGTAATTCTATTATTTAAAGTTATAAATAGGACTAGAGGAAGTGCATGCAATACAATAAACATGCGTGCAATATCCATCATATCACAATAAAAACTCCATCCATCCTTTTTATAAGATCATTTAAAAAATTGGTTAAAATTATTAAAAGTTATAAATATATAGAACATAAACTTTTTATCAAGTATGCCCTTATTTATGTATGTGGCAAGTAAAAGGGAGAAAATTAATGGTGGGCAAAGAGATGAAAGAGAATGTGTGAGAAAAAGCAGAGAGAATAGCCTTAATTCACTATAAAAAACATTGAATTTCCGACGGAATTAGCCACGAAAAATCAGGAATTCTATCGGAAAAACCTCCGTGGCAAATCAAAATTCCGCCGGTAATTCCGTGGCTAATTTCATATTTTTTTTTGCAGTGATTAGGGGTAAAATAGGTAAAAAAAATACTTTTAATGTTGAGACAACCCCAAATGAAATCTTATAAAATGGATCAAACAAATTCAAAAACTGGGAAGTGTACTGTGACAATGACAAATAATGGATTATATGCAGAAAACACTTCACGGAGGAATATAGATAAAAATATTTTCAATGGAATAAAATAGTTCTTGGCAGTTAATTTGAAGTTTTGGACATAGATTCCCTATCTGCTTTGAACACAATATTGCAAATCATAGAGTTGAAAAAGAGAGCTAGAATCTTACTTGATGCAATGATCAAAACGGCCAACAAGAACATGAATCTAACAGAAGACTCCCCCATGTTTGTTCTATGATGAGAAAATGTTGCGAACCAATGCTTTATACAGGCGAAATGGGAGATTAATTTTTGGGTAGAAATATCCTTTTAATGTAAGTCATTAATTGGTACATTGATTATAAACAAGGCAAGATTATTAGTTTAAAGAATTTATTGATGATCGTGTATGTATTTATTAGTAGTACTTACTAACATTAGTGTAAACTATTTATTAGTCATCATGTCTTTTCCTTTTCAAGGCAGTGGAACCATTCCCTCTCTTTCAAGGATTTAATGCATTTATTATTTACTAACCATTAGTTTAAAAAATTTCTTGATCATTGTGTCTTTCTCTTTCTAAGATAGTAAATTCATCCCCTCTCTCTTTTAAGGATTTAATGTATTTATTATTTACTAATAATTAGTTTAAAAATTTTTTGGTCATTGTGGCTTTCTCTTCTTGTTTTTTTTTTAGTTGCCTCTCACGGTGTTCAGTCCCCCTTTGGAGAACTGACTAATCCGAAGTCGCCACCGGGATTAAGGGACTTCTCAGGATTCGAGCCCATGACATGGTAGGTACACGGCGCCTTGCCGTCCCCGTTTTTTACCAGTCGGACCAGCCCTCCTAGGCTTGTGGCTTTTTCTTTTTAAGATAGCAGATTCATCCCCTCTCATTCAAGAATTTAATGTATTTATTATTTACTAATAATTAGTTTAAAAATTTCTCAGCCAATATGTTTAAGAGTGGAAATAGGTCGTTCTTTTTTATAGTGTTAATATAATGTTTTGATGATGACAAATATGTTTTTGAAATTGTATTTTGATTATTAGTTTTCAGAAAGTTTTTGAAAAACTTCGAGTTTTATTGAAATCTTTGAGAAAACTCGAGTTATGTAATTTAGAACTCGAGTTACAGTGTTTAAAAATATATTCAAAATCTCAAACTTTTAAGAGAACTCAAGCTTTGATTCGAGTTATATCAAAACTCGAGTTCTGGGAGTCAAAACTCGAGTCTCGGATTTTGAAAAAGGTTTTAGAAATGCAAAACTCTCAAAAGAACTCGAGTCTAAATGAAAGTTATCTCAAAACTCGAGTTCCATGTTTTAGAACTCGAGTTTCATTCATTGGAAGTATTTTAGAAAGTCAGAACTCTCAGTGGAAACTCAAGTTATGTTGGAAGTTTTGGCAAAACTCGAGTTTCGTTTTATAGAACTCGAGTTTCGGGCTCTCAAACAGTTTTGAAAAACGAAACTTCCTTCCAGAACTTGAAGTTTCAGTGGAAGTTTTGCTAGAACTCGAGTTGTGAGTTTCAGAACTCGAGTTTTGAAGAGACAGAAATGAAACTTCTTTCTCAACTTGAAGTTTAAGTAAAAGTTTTGACATAACTCAAGTTTTGGGTTTACAAAACTCGAGTTTTAGGATGAGAAAAATTTCTGAACTTCAAAACTTCTTTCCAAACTTAAAGTTTCGCTTAGAGTTTTCATAGAACTCGAGTTTCGTGATATTAAACTCGAGTTTCGAGAAGCAAACTTGTCTTAAACTTAAAACTTCCAATGCAACTCGAGTTTCATATAAAAGTTATGGTTTAAAAATCTTATAACTTGAAGTTTTATAAAGGAAAACTCGAGTTTTGAAGGATGAAAATGTTGTAATACAAAACTTTCAAGGAAACTCGAGTTACAGTGAAAGTTATGATTTGAAAAATGTCAAAACTTGAAGTTTTGTCATATGAAACTCGAGTCTCGAAGAGCACAAAGCATTTTGACTTACTGGAACCTATGGAAACCCGAGTTATAAGTTTTACAACTCAAGTTTTATCAAAACTCTTATTCAAACTCGAGTTTCAACAGAAGTTATGAGATTTCTTCTTTGAAAATTCTTCAATAACTCGAGTTGTGAAGAGACAAAACTCGAGTTCCACCTTCTGACACTTACGCAGCGTGTCAGCAACTTTAAATTGATTCCAAAATCTTTCCTTTTTCATGCAACGATTATTTGAAACACACCTACCGTCATAAATGCTTATCTGACTTATTTATTATCAGGGAATGAAGCTCAGATTGTCTAAACAAAAAGAGATTCAACGGACAAAATCTCAAATCTTCATTCTACCTACTGTCAGAAACTTGCAAATGCATTCAATGCGGGAAGGTGAACGACGACGATGAGTCTAACAGAAACTTAAATGTTTCTAACAGACATTTAATACCCTTCACCTATATAAGGAGATTCATTCAAGTCACCGGGAGATAGAGAACGCTTATACGATAAATAGAATTTATTACGCTTCAGCTACATACTCTGTTTTCATACTCTCATTTAAGAGCTTAAGTGTTTATCATTAAATTCTCATAAAGGAGAATATTCTTGTTCATTTATTGAACTTGAGAGAGTTGCTCAAGGTTAGAGAACCTTGAGGTGGTTTAGACACGAGCAAAAGTGTCTATGGGTTAGTTTGAGTTAGGAAGGGGGAGAGTCCTTCTTCTAATTGATTGTAATCTTTTCAGATTAGTGGATTGAGAAAGCTCTGAGGACTCTGAGGACTGGACGTAGGTCAAAAGGACCGAACCAGGATAAATTTCTATGTCACTTTCTTTCATACTCTGTTTTAACATTCAACGTTTGCGAAAATTTTTATTAGACCAATTCACCCCCCCTCTTGGTCAAATCTGATCCTAACATATAGGACCCTGGAGCCTGATCTGGTTAAAAGCTAATGAGGCATGTCTTGTTGTTGTTTAACAACAAGGCCAAGCTTCAGGCCCATTTAAAAGCTGGTTTTTTTAAATGAGCAAGGATTTTCTTTTTAAGGACTAACCTACAAACCCGTACCCCTACTTGTATAGAAAGAAAATGAGGTAGGAAAGAAAAATAGAAGAGAAAATGGGGGGAGAAATGAATTTTTCCCTACTTGGATGTAAGAGAAAAAGTGAGAGGAATGAAAAGTTGGAAAGAAAATGGAGTGTGGGTCCCACCACATTTTCTCTCCACATATGGAGAGAAAATAGAGAGAAAACTATTTTCCCTTATTTATCCACATGCTCTTTATTACTTTTTCATTTTAAACAATTAAATTTAACATCTAATCTTTTTAAAATTCTAGTTATAATTTTCTTTTTTTAAGGATAATCTTTAAAATATATTCTAATATCTAATTTATTTTTTAATTGTTTATGAAAACCCCATAACCTTGAAAATATGATATATTTTTATCTAAACTATTTTTTTAAAAATATAATAACATGAAAATAAATCTTTAATAAATAATTTGATTTTAAATTATTTAATGATATTAATGTTAATATAATTTTTTTCATTATCATATTTAATTTGCTATTATACTTGATATATTTTAAGGATACTTTATTTATTTAACTATTTATTAAAAGATTTTCATCTCAGGATATTTTAGTCATTCAATTATTTGCCTATTTTCTTTCTTCTTTGTTTTCTCTTGTTCATCCAAGCAATATAGGTGATAATATTTTCCCTATACTTTTCTCTTCTCTTCATTTTCTCTCCTTCCATTTTCTTTCCTCTCAACTTTTCTTTTGATCCAAGCGGAGGGGTAGGGATTGCCTGTTTAACCACTTGTAGCCTTTAAGTAGACTTTGAGCATTCCATTTGTACAAATATAGACTTTAAATCCTATATAAAATGTAAGCTTTAGTAGGCTTAAAGCCCATTTAGGGCATTCAATGCCTAGAATATGATGCCTTCTTGAATGGCTACATTGTAAATAGGCATTTAAAAAAGCTTCAGGTTAGGAGAAATTGTTATATATTTCAAGAGTGATATATTATTTATACTTTGTCTAATTAAAATATCTCAAGTGTTCGTTTTTGTAATCTCATATACCATAAATATTTATTATAAAAAAAGAAAAATAATTAGAAAAAATTTATGGGATATAAGATTTATAATAGATGATACTTAAAATATTTTCAATGGCAGAATATACATGATGTAACACTCCTAGGTATTCTCTCTCATGTTAGAGCAGGGCTTCTAAAGACTCTGAGCTAAAGAAAAAGCTTGTATATATGCCAAGACTTTAAGCCCCCAGGCCTTCCTCCCCTAATTATGTCTTTTCCATTTCAAAGCCGTAGTTCATCCGCTTTCTTCCGATTTCACTAATGACCTTTTGATGGGTTCTGGCTAGAAATTTTAACGGTGGCAAAAATACTCTAACCAAGTTATTAAATGCTTATCATTAATTGAGATCAATCACATTTCACTGATTTCGAAAACAATTTTTGTCACTGAAATTTCTGACAATTTATTAATTTTATTACCTAAAATTTGTCCTTGGCTATCACCTTCTTTTCTTTATTGTCACTGAAATTTCAGCCCCCTTTTTTGGCTACTAGGATTAAGGTGTAAGAATAGTCAAAAAATTTTATCAAATGAGCGTTCAGATATAATTCTCAGAAGTGCGAAAATACCTTTTATGTTGTTCAAAAGAAGCTACTGACATCATAAATAAATTTTGGAAGCAAAGGTATCTATAAAGATTCTAAAAGGGTGCTAAAATACAATCACTACTTATTCTACTAACAACGAACATTTAGAGCCCGTTTGGTTCACAGAGTTCATAGTAATGCAATGGAATGTAATGGATGGGAATGCAATGTAATGTAATGATGATTACATATCTTTTGTTTGGTATGTTATCAAGGAATTATGAAATAGAATTTATATTTTATTTATAAAAAATAAAAAAAAAGTGAAATAAACTTTTTAACTTTATCAAGATTAAAAATGAATGATATAAATATATAAATACTGATTTATAAAATATACAAGTACCCATATATTAATTCATACAAGCTGTAATCCGGATTACATAGTCAAAGCTATGTAATGGGGAGTACCTGATTTGATGTAATCCGTTGTAATCAAGATTACATTCGATTGCATTACCTTACCAACCAAACAATGTAATCAATAGAATGCATCAGGATTACATGTAATCCTCTTTCATGTAATTGAACGAAACGGGCCATTAGAGACAACATGGCGGCTAAAAATGCTAATTTGGATACATACTTGCACAAAAAATACAACAATGATAAAAATTATTCCACTACTCCTTGATTGTTGCCTATCCCACCTTCAGATCATCACCATTATCATGATCCCCTTCTACTGTATCCTCCTCCTTCCATCGGGAACGTAAACGAACCCCAGAAAACTCAATGTCATACAGTCTCTATTTTATGCATCCTTACTAGGAAATTACAGGTTATCAAAAATTTTAAATGATAAAGAGTAAAAGAAGATCAGAAACCATGAAATCATAACAAACAAAATCAGAAACTGAGAAGAATCATAGAAATCATCATCATCATCTACCTCTGTTAGTCAAACCAATTTCATCGGTGAAGAACGAGGTTTAACTGAGGAACCCTGGAAGTGGATAATCAACATCAAACACATAATCCAATCTAGAAACAATCAACCTCAATGATATCAAACACATATAACCAAGGAAATTAAAAACGGAAAAATCATGTCTTGAACCCCCAATCTTTCAAAGACCTACTACTAATGTGAAGAATTAGTCATATCTGCTTCAATGATATACGAGAGGAAGAAGAACGGTGAGGTCTGTGGAATAATTTGCAGAAATTGAAAACCCATGTCTGAGAAATCGTGAGTTTAGGCTATTCGATCGAACAAATTTGACTCAACAACTGTAGTGGGAAAATGGACAAGACGAGGTTGGGGTGCGTCGTTGTGGAAGAGACGAAGGAGAAGAAAGTAATTTCCTCGCTGTCGCTAGGATAGTTTGTGGATGTAAAAATGGGTTTAGGGGAAAAAACAGCTCTTGCTGGTGGAGATGTGAACGGAAGAGGGTGGCATGAAAATTGGTTGAAGATGAAGTTTGGTTGTCAATGCTGCTGCCGTGCACTAGGTTGTGCTCAACGTGACCGGCATTAGTGTGAAAGGTAGAAGAGGAGACGTGAAAATTAAAAGGATACAAAAGGGAAAGTCTGCCACATCATACAATTAAAATGGCCAGGGTGGAATACAACTGGACAAATAGTGGGGCTCACAACTTTAAATGAATGGGTTTTCGAAAAATTGAACATAATAGCATTTTAGGGTTCTTTTGAAATCATAATAGGTATTTTAACACAAAATTTATTTATAGTGCCAACAGATCGTTTTAAGAAAAATAGAAGGTATTTTTTTTTCACCTTTAACAATTATGACACTTTTACTTCCAATTTGAGTGTTTAGAGGTATTTTTACACCTCCAAAACACTTTTGATATCTCTGCACATTAGCCCTTGTTATTGTAGTATTATCATCTTATTTTAATATTTCTTTCAAATTAATATTTTGCAAGTTCGACCCTCAAGTGCAGAGTTTAATGTTTATCAAAATAGTACCCCGCATAACAAGTTACTAATTAATTTTTTTAAATGAAAATTTAAAAATTGTTCTGTTTTCCCTTTTTGTTTTTTAATTAAATGTTTTGTATAAAAATAGAAATCTATATCCAAAAACGAAAAACTTAAAATAACTGTTATATGTTTTATTATTGTATATTTTTTGTTATCTTCTGTGACTTTTCCCAACTTTGTTTTGCTGATCATGGCTAGCATTGAACTGGAAACCTCTAATTTAGCTTTAAGCATGAAAATCTAATCATAAGAACCCAAATTACCGGTTATTTTTTCCCATTCTATCTCATGGCCAAATTATATATACCTTGTCTCTCTCGTTTAAGTCATTTCTATCCTCCGGCACCCTCTGTTGAATCTCATCTTCTCTCGGTTTTTTAAATTGATTTTAACAATTGTTTCAAACTAACTTTTATGTTTCCTTTTCGTTTTCAAATACAATTTTTTCGAAGAATCATCCAAACAAAACTTTTGTCTTTCCTTCTCAAAACTTGTTTTTAAAAATAAATTTATAAAATTATTAAAAATAACAGGAAACAGAAACAACCATGGCCTAAATCCGGGACGATGCATAACATGGAATCTGAGAATGCCAGGTGCATAATTGAACACCCACAACTTTTCATCCATAAAACCATTTTTATCACTATTTTTCTCTTCATTTCATTTTGCACATCAAGTAATCTTAAAGCTGCCATCTCGCTAATACAAAGACAGATAATCCCAACAATGGGTGTCTACAAATAAAAACCATAGGATATTATTTGGCACATCGAATTGACAAAATAGAACTTGTGATGCAATAATAACGACATCGTGTAAAAACTTCACTATATGGAATACTTTATAGGCTAAGGCTGGACAATTTACACATAATCAAAGGATTAACTAATGACGTAGCAATGTTGAGATCACTTTAGTGCTCTGTTTTTACTCTCACATCTCCGTTGGGTAATGCACTTTGTGCCTGTGCAAGACGTTTCATCTCCTGCACAAGAGCAACAAGCTTCAGATTTATGGCAATTACATAACTTTAACAATTTATTTGCTAGTAGTTCCCTAAAAAAAAGAAAACAAAAGAAAAAACCTTATGGCCTTAACTAGATATCCAATTTTCCTCCCGAATTAATCATCTCACGTATTTTATATGCTATTATATACATAAAAAGGCTCAAATGACTTTTAGTTCCTCTTAAATATAGATTTTAGGTATGTTTATATGCATGCATACATGTATAATCAAGCTCAAAAATCCGTTCACTTGAATACTAGATCTAATTGTGAGTGAGTTAAAACATTAATAGCATTCAAGTTAAGGAACTATGTTCGATGGTAAATTTTAGATAGATACATGACAGAGGAAAAACTATATCAATTGAAAATGCAAGGGACCCAGTTTGTTAACTAGGACATCAGGTCGTATTCTCTAAGAAAAAATTTGCCTAGTTGAATCATTACGAGTTTTGCCAACTCAAATGACAAGTTGGTAAGTAACTCTACCAAATCTTTTACAGAGAGACCTTTGTACTATCTATGTGTACACACACACACTGTCACACCTCACTTTATACTCTCTTAATACCTCATTAGAGACCAGAATTGAACCACTTATTTATCTTCCATACATGGAAGTGGCCAAAACAACAAAATTTAAAAACTTACCAAAGTTACTATTCACATGGTAAATTTCCAGATTTTTGGGCCAATTTTGAAAATTCATAACTAATTCTAGAAAATTCGAATTGAAGTGGTTTAAGTCTCTAAATGAAGCTTACTGAATTTTCTACAGGGGAAAATATATCAATTTGTCCAAATTATTGGCCAATGAATACAGTTTAGTTCGTGAAAATCCACTGTTCATATAGTCATTTTCAATTTTTCCAGATTTTCCCCCTAACTTTGGAAAATCATAACTTTCTGACTACACATCCAATTTTGACAAACTTGGACTCATTTTAAAGATTTGAATGTGTAGTATTTTTCTGGAAAATTTCAAACTATTTGGACCTCATTTGCCCTGTTTTACCTTCAACTCAAGTTTAGCCATTGTTAAGGGCTTTGGACCCTTTTAAAACTTGTTGCATACTCACCTTCCTCTCATCAATACATATAATACTTTTACATGATAATCTAGCATGCTTAGCCTATTTACACAGCACATACATCATGCTTCATAGTGCATAAGTTTAACATACAATTTTTCCAAAATCCATAAAAACAACATGAAACTACATTCCACTTGAACAAGCATTCCTTTGCATTTGAACATCACCCATCTTTACTCTTGTGGTTCCTTGCCTTTGTTCTTGGAACTTTGTCCTTGCTTCCTTAACTTTGCCTTGTGATTTTTCCACTTCCCTTTTGCTTTTCAAATTCTCCCCTTAGCAATTGGACTTCCTTGAGTTTGGCTTGATTCCACTTCTCCTTCTTCCTCCTCTTGAAGTGACGCCTTCTCACTCTATTTCTGCAAGTCCTGATCGAAAATGGGAGTTTGGGAGGCTGTAATTGTGTTAAAAAAAACTGACCATGAGTTAAAAATAATTGTAGGGTCCACTTACACTGCTAGGGTAACTTTATACTGATGTAATCTACCACTTTGAGTTAAATATCTTTCTTGCTTTTTCTCTTTGAATAAGAGGGCACCAAGTGGCACATCTCATGTCCCCACAATCTCCTTTATAAAAGCAAAGTAGCTTTAAGGTTGCTTTACCCGAAAATTTTCTTCCGAAAATGCTTTTCGGGGATTTTCTGATCACTTGACCAATTCAGTGTTCTTAAAAATTCCTATAATTCCTCTGTTCTTTTAATCATTTTTCCTTCCTCAATTCTCATTCCGGATGTGTCTTTAATTAATTTCAGAAGAAAACCCTATTTCGGGGTTTCTCCGGGCCTTTTTCTTTCATTCTTGCAAACCATTTCTGACTTTCTCTTGAAATCAATTTTATAAAATACTAGATTTTCTGAGCTATTTCCCACACTCTGAAATCAAATATTTGAGGCCTCTGGGTATTTTAAATAATCATATTTGACTAATTATTTTATTAAATAGTTAAATATTAAATAACCTTTAAAATTCCTGCAAAGGTTATTTTTATCATTCTGACCTAAACTGGGTCTCAATTACTGATCAGTGAATTTTTCTCTATCTTTTGATCCTCTAAAAAGTTTTCTAATATTTTGGTCAAACTTTGACCAAAATGCCCTTGAATTTCATAATGACAATTTGGTCCCAACTTTCAAATTTACACTTTGGTCCTTCAATTCTAAAAATGTCATTTTGGTCCCTACTCTTTCAAAGTTCCTCTTTTACCTTTTGTGCCATTAATTAATCCATAATTATTCGATTAGCCTTTCTGCCTGATTACAGAAAACACGGATATTACACACACACACATATATATTTACAATATGCTTGATGCATCTTTGATTTACATGCTTCAGCTGGAGAACGGATGCAGATTCTCTGCACCAAAGATCTGAGCAACACTACTGCAGCTACATGTCCATAAAACCTCAATCATTCTGTTTCTTAGCAGCCATCAGTTTTACTTTTCTGAGTTGGTTGCCATTGATGCTTCTTGTTTTTGCAGCTTGCTGGTGAAGGTTTCAGTAGTTAAAAGCTATATTTTTCTCACAAAATCAGTATTTACAGACTCATTTGGACGGTGTAATTTTGGAGGAAAAGCTTTGATTTCATTGTGAATTGTTGTTCATGTTGTAAATATTATATGTGGGTGTGTCAAAGGAAGAGTCCCATAATATTTGGGATTGTGTCGATCCAAGTGAATATACAATAATGTAATCTTGGACTAGTAAATGGGCTAAGAGGAGGAGAATGTTTAACCATAACAAAGGGCCACCGGAGACAAATCCGGCAATTTTCCCTACCCCTTTGTTCGCAAGTTAAACACGGACTGGGCATGAAATACTTGCTAGAAATGCCATTATAAAAATAAAAACGTTTTGGAAATAAAAGCAATTTGAAACGGACGTTTAATGGGGTTTTAACATGTTTTATTATGTTTTAATGTACTTGTCCGTTATGCAAACTTAATGTGCACTTAATATGCTTCTAAATCAATTAAATTGGTAATTATGTGGTTTTCAAGTAGCCCAA
>QFDD01000826.1:0-32987 GCA_006871305.1 Vachellia collinsii
GGTCAGTACTGTTCTTCTCTGCAAGTTCCAAAGGATCACTACTGATGCTCCCATGAGGTCGTCAGCGAACACCTCCGATGAACCTCTCACTCCCGCCGGCCGGCTGTTCCTCCAGCCAAAAACGAATCAGGTAATCCACTGCGTCATCGGAGTCAAGAACACCATTGATGCTGACTCCATCAAACCCATAATCCGCGACTCCCTCATGCTCCAACACCCACGCTTCACCAGCCTCATGGTACGCGACCATCGCGGATTCGAGCGCTGGCGGCGAACCGAGGTCGACATCGACCGCCACATCACGATCACCGACGGCCCCGTCTCCGCCACTGCCGGCGACGATGAATCGGCAATCAACCAGTACTTGGCGGAGTTGTGCATCGACACTCTCAGCACAGACAAACCCTTGTGGGAAATACACTTTTTAAATGCCCACAAGTGCGTGATTTTCCGAATCCACCACGCTTTAGGCGATGGAATTTCGTTGATGTCCATGTTGCTTGCGAGCTGCCGTAAGGTGGATAAGCCGGAGTCACCGCCGACGATAGTTTCTTTCGATCGGAAGAAGAGCAGTGGAAGGAATCGGAGGGATTGGAGGAACCTGTGGGGTTTTGCGGTTATGCTGTGGTTTTGTGTGTTTTTTCCACTCGAGTTTGTATTGAGGTGCTTGTGGGTTCGTGACCGGAGAACGGTGATAAGCGGCGGCGCCGGGGTGGAGGATTGGCCGAGGAAGATGGCTACGGCCAAGTTCCGTTTGGAAGATATGAAGGTGGTGAAGAAAGCCGTGACCAACGCTGTAAGTCGTCGCAATTTGTTTGTGCTCCAATGGTAAAATTGAAAAATTGTTTTTTTTTGGGTCAAAGAAAATTGAAAAATTGTTTACGAAAACAAATATAGGAGAGTATAAGGATTTTTTTTCCCCTAAAAAAGCGATTGTTTAAGAAAACAGTTACAATTCTTTAAATCGAAAATTAAAGGCAGCCTTTTTGTTTGGAGAAAGATATCAGAAATAGAAATAGAAATAGATAACAAGATTGTGATCCACCTAATTTTCATTAGGCAAAATTGAGGATTGAAGTTGAACCTTGTGAATAAAAATCAATCCCTTTGAAATAATTATTCTCCATTAGACTTAACAACATTTGGACGTGAGAGAGACAGAGAGGGAGTTTGACCCGACTCTTTTCTTTTCTTTTCTTTTTTTAAAAAAAAGGGACAAACGATGATGATATGGTTCGAAAAGAAATAACGAATTAATATTCGAGTATATCAAACAGGGCATTGGTGTGGATTATCCAATTGGCTCATATCATTAATATGGACAACAATAGGATAATCACTAGACTCTGGAGCCGTGTACGTGTTGGCCAGGAAATATGACACTAGAGCCGTGATTGCCCAAGAAATGGTGAGAAGAGAGAAATATAACGATTTCTTACCCAAAAACTAAAATAAAAAAGGGTCTATTTCTTTGTTTTAGTTAATATCATATATAGATATTATATTTAGGCTATTATTGAACTTGATTTTCCTAATGGGCTTAACACCTTATCTTAAATAATAATTTAAAGCATGTTCTAACCTTGTATTCATAACATGTTCGGATATTCCAAAATTTTCAATGTACTATGGCCTAATATGCGAGCATAACTCTGAATACATTTTTTTCATACTATTCTGCAGACCGTAAATGATGTTCTATTCGCAATCATATCGTCTGGACTATCAAGATACCTGGATTTTCGAGGATCAAATGGTAAGCCATTTGTACTTGACCTCTCTACTCTCCATCATCCATTTGTGTACGCAGAGATGTATGCGCTTACACTGTCACAAAATTCACAATATATATTTTGTTTTTCCTATCATCAGGGCTGAAAAATGGGAATCGGATAACTGGGGTGGCTATGGTTAATTTGAGACCCCAGCAAGACTTGCAGGTCTACTCTTCCCAAATTCTTTTTTTCCCTTGTGTGCATGCTTTTTACCACTATATTTATCATTCAAGTCTCGCTTAGAATTTAATGTTGAAATTGGATAAATATGACTAATACTGATCAGGACCTAACCAATTTGATGAGAAGCAATTCAGGAGCAAGGTGGGGTAATAAATTTGGCATGATCTTGCTGCCAGTCTCATATCTTGGAAGTAACTGTTCTGATCCTTTAGAATATGTGAGAAGAGCCAAGGCAATGATTGACAGAAAAAAACAATCTTTGGAGGCCCACTTCTCTTACATAGTTGGAGATTTTGTAATGTCAACTCTTGGAGCAAAGGTATATTTTTATCCCAAACTAGTGGTAGTGAGGCTATTATGATAAATAGAGATATGAACATGCCAACAAGCTTACGCGTCTATATATGATTCTCTGGATCCATCTGGGTCTTCATATTTTTTCTCCCCCGCCACCATAAGTGCCAGTATCTTTAGCACATTAAACTTTCAACTACCATCTGAATCCTGCGGAAGTAATGCTGTTTAAATATTGCAGGTTGCTTGCTTGCTAAATTACAGGATTGTTTGCAACACTACATTTACAATCTCAAATGTGGTTGGTCCACAAGAGGAGATTATGCTTGCAGGCAACCCTATAACTTTCTTGAGGGCAAATAATTCAGCCTTGCCTCATGTAAATCCCCCTAAACCCAATTGATCCCCTCTTTGCATTTATACCTTCGCAGATTAAATATTAGGTTTCTGGTTTTATGCGCTTGAAGTTAATTACCGATGGTTTGTTTGTAATTCAGGCGCTCACTTTGAACATGGTGAGCTATGCTGGAAGGGCTGACATGCAAATCCAGGTAGCTAAAGAAATCATTCCCGACCCAGAGTTCCTTGCTAAGTGCTTTGAAGACGCATTGCTAGAGATGAAGGATCATGCCATGGCAAAGAGCTGACTTCTGTATAATTTGTTTTTGTTGAATGTACAACATTTAAAAAATTGAATTGTAACCGCTCATTCCAATGCATTTGATCATTTACACACGATTTATTTCAATGGAATATTTCTAACCGTAATTTCAGTATTGTTTTACTCTAATCTTTTTATTTATTAGGTGATTTAAACTTTTATGAACAACAATTTTGACCTTTTTAATTATTGCCATTGATGTCTCATGGAAGCAAGAGAATGATATACTCTTTCGAACAAAAAAAATTATATATGTGGTAGGAATTTAGGCAAAAACTTGAAGAGCAGGGGATAGTTATAGAGCATATCTAATTGAGATCACCATAGTAATTTAATTCACAAAAAAAATTCCACTTTTTATCTTGTTATCGGCAAAAGTGATGTGCTGCTCTGTTATCCCAAAATATAGTTTTATGATTGTATTGTGTGATGATGACAGTTTTTTGGATTGTCCAATATTTGCTTCAATCGTCTAGATCAAGTCTAAAGCAATTAATGTTCAAGCGTTGCGTTTCTTTGCTGAGAGTTCTCTCAAGTTCATGTTAATTCTTTCAATAGAACAAAGATTTGTTGAAAAGGTAAGATGATGAAGAAATATGAGCCAAATAAGCAATTCAGCAGCTACTTGAGCGCTTTCTGCAGAAGAAGGATGTTTCGTGCACATTTAAAGCAAATTATGTGTGTATGCATAATCCATTCGTGAAAATGTTGCAGATCAGAGATGCATAACCCATTCCAAAGTTTAATCTCAAATATCTTTAATACAACTTGTATGCACGCCAGCAATATTTACGAAGTCATAATGACTCTCACTCGGGAGAAACAATAAAACAAAAAAGCACGTCATACTGAAATTAATCAATCATCACATTCAAACAGAATAATTGAATGTCATGGGAGGCCAGTATTATTTTAAACACAAACCTAGGGCCTAATCCTAATGAAAGGTTCTTAGAAACACTCCTTGGTTAAAGATTGGTGCAAGAAGTAATAAAAACCCCTCAAAGTGACCATTGGTGTGAAGAAATCCACTAACACTCATTTTGGTAAGTTCTTATTTTCTTCTTGTATCTATCTTAAGTGCAAGGAGCATGGCCAAGAATTACTCCAGATTCTGTTGCCTTCTCAAAGAGTCATGCTTTGGCTAAGGACTGGGTTCCTTTAGTCCTCCCTCTCTTCCTTCTTAGCAGCAGCTTTCTCAGTAAACCAAATCCTCCTTGTTTTTTAGCCGGGACCATCGCCAGTGCACCTGTAGCAATATTGCTTCTATCATTTTGATCTGCAGTTAGATTTGTTTCCTCAGCATTGTTAACTTGTAGAACATTACTGTTATCACACTGAAGAGTGGGTGGCTTCTGAACCCCGCTAGTAGTTTTATGTTCTTCGATTTGGGAAGAGCAAAGGATCCCTGATTTAGTATCATCCTCAGCTCGCATTTGACTTCACAAAGAGGACGGTTTGAACAAGTTCGTCTCATGAGTTGGGTTGGCAATAGCACTTGTTTTCAAGAAAACACTACTAAAAAGTGCACTGTCACTTGATGAAGCAAGAGCCTTCAGTTGTTTTCCAAGGTTTAATATGGTTTCTTGGCACTCTGCCAACTTTGATGACGCCGTTGTGATCTCCAGGCCCTGAAATTTTTTTTCCAATCATTTCCACTAGGATTTTGGATTTTATTAAATAATAGAAGTTTTTACTTCATTGGTTAAAAAAAGGTTTTGACGTCATAAGTGAACTGAGAAGTAATATTGAAAATGTCAACTAATGTTAAGCAAGCCATTGGAACATGCTAAACCAGAAATTTCTATGACCACTGACCATATTCTATTCTATGACCCCATTACAATCTATCATGCGTCGCATTGGCAATGCAACTTTGTATCATGTTGTCACCAAGATGTAAAGAACTTACAGTTTGATGCATCTTTTCCACTTCATGTCCGTCATGTTTTGGAGATTCTTTCTTTGCCATACTGTTCAATTTTCTTAGTCTCGAAATCAGAACTGTTATACAGAAAAACAAAAACAAAAACAAAAGAAAAGATAAGCACAAGAGTGGGATAAGAACAGAAAAGGCATTACCTTTCTAGCTGGAGTTGAAGCTCTAGACACGTTGCTTCTAATTCTTCACAAGAGTTTTTCTTATCCTCCAATTCAACTTCTAAAGATGACAACTTTTGAAATATGTCATTTAACTTGGCATGTGATATTGTTAACTGAGTATCAAGATCTTCATTTATAAGTTTCTCCTTTTCAATCTGATCTACAATTATTTCATTGGATTCCTTCTGTATCTCCAAGTCCGATTGTAGTCCTTTAATGGTATTTTGTGCTTCCTGGAGTTGTTCCTTCAGACTCAGACTCTCCTCAGTCACTAGCTGAAGCTTCGCTTCCAAGTTTCGTTTTGCGGTTTCTGTATTCCTCAGCTCATCTTTCAATTTTTTGTTTTCTTCAAGGAGATCATTCTGATTATCCTTCTTGTTAGAGAAAAAGCATTGATCATCAGGGGAAGGAAGTAAAGGTGAACTAATAGACATCTTATCTTCAACTATTTGATTTTCATTTCCTTTTTGTGATTCAAGAAAGCTAAAATGCTTCTTGATCTTGTCCCTTGCAACTGAAGAATTTTTAGGGCTGACACAATTATTTATGCTCCAGTCCAAAGCAAATGCTACTTCCTGCGCAAATTCTTCAAGATCAGCTCTTCCAGTTAATAAATCCTTACATGTATGAACAAGTCGATGGAGAAGCGGATTCAAGTCAGCAAGCTTCCATTGGAAAACGTGGACAAAGTATTCTTTGGATGTTGGTGATTGAGGTATTCTGGAATTCTGGTTCTTCAAGCAATCATCTGGGAAACTGCTGCTGATTAATGACGCAGGAGAAATGTCCTCAATCAGTTTGATAATTTTACTGATGGAATTTCTCAAATCAGAATTCAGGTACTGGTTGCTTTTTTCCTCTGCAGCACTGTTGAAACTATTAGAATCTCGGGACTTTTGAGCAGTATCAGATTTGCAGGAAGTTGGGGGAGTTATACAACCCAAAGCAATTCTTATGTCCTCGAAGAGTTCATGGAGACTTCGTTTCGATATGCGCTGCTGCGCCAAGGTGGCTTTCAAAACAATCTGAAGCCAGTCAAATGAATACTCATCAGTTGCAATTTTGAAGTGCGTTTCCTGTTTCCCCTCACTGAAGCCAAATTCTTGTTCAAGTGGCACTAGTTCTCTACTAGTTAAATCAGAGCAATATTCTCTTTTAGGTGTATCAACTGAAACAATTGCTCGCTTCTCCATCTCAGTGAGATCATCCAGCAAATTCATCTCTGAAACTTCCATGGCTTTACAGTTCTTCCGATCTTTAGTCTCTCCAGTTCTCAAATGTTCCAGTTCGGAAATGAGTGCATTTGCCCAGGACCCTGAAGAGCTAACCCCATCATCACTAGCAATATCAAACTTCGATATAACAGAAAGCTCATTTGATACAGGATAACACCTTGCCACCTCCATGGACATGTGATCTTGAGATAGCTTTCTGAATAGAATCTCAGCCTGTGATAATCTGGTAGCTGTTTGAGCATACATATTCCTTGAACATTCCAGTTCAGAGTTCTTCTTGGTCAGAATCCTTTTGAGAGCCTTGTTTTCCTCATCCAGATCCTGCAAACGTTTGATCATCAAGCTGAAGTTCTTGTTAGCTACTTCAGCAAAGTTTCCTCTAGCAGCTTTGTTGTAAATCAAATCTCTGGTAGGATTTATTCTTCTTCTCATCCCTGTATCTCCTCCCATAATTCCAACTTCATTCTTCATTCTTGCCGTATCAAGCTGGGGTGACCTTTTCTGCAGTACAAGACGGAGTCTCTGACACTCAACTTCTAACTTGGAGACTTTCTCAATGGTTTCCTGATATTGTTTATGAGAAGCTTCTGCATATTGACGACTATATTCCATCTCTTCTTTTCGAATCTCAAGTTCCTTCTCAAGCATGTGAAATTCATATTTGAGGAAAGCATTTTCCTTCACTGTGGAATCTAATCTATCAACTAGTGTACTGTATTCTGCATCAACCTGACGTTTACGATTTAGCAGGTCACCGATAGATTTCTCTTTGGCCAGAAGAGCATTAGTTAGACTGGTATTCTCAATGGTCAAGTCAGCTAGCCTTTTACAGTTTTCCTGCAACTTTTCTTCCAGCTCTTTCTGAATCATCTCATGCTCTTTAACTAAATCTGGTACAGCACCACACATACTTTCAGCTGATGTTTCTTTAATCAAATCTTCATCTGCTTCTTTTTCACGGGACTCCACTTCCTCTGTTGCTTTATCTTCACCTAGAATTTGATTTGGAATATATTGTTTTGATCAGCTTAAACCACAAACCAAATTGGATGTCCAGAATACAGAAACAACAGCATGTGCAAAAAAACATATCTTAAGGAAATAATCTCCAAACCATAAAAAAAATACATTGCAATGTTGATGTTCATGGCCTCCAGTAGAATAATCAAAAGAGTGGGAAAAGATGAACATGTAATAATGAGCTACCTCTAATTTTCCCTTGGGACATCTGTTCATGTTTTGGAGGAAAATTCTCTGCATCATGAGAATCAAGGAGGACTGATGCTAACTTCTCATTCAGACTTTTTGATGATCTCTCCGCTCCAGCATTTTTTCCAGTTAGAAAATTATGTACCTAATAAGATATAATTATAACAAACCAGATCTAAGACTAAGATTTCTATATTGAACTGAAGTTTCACTGTTCTTAAAATGATGGTATTAAGGAATTCGGAAAGTGCAACACTTCGACAAAAACTCACAAAATGACACTAAGTGTACCAGGTTATTCAATCAAACGTGTGGAAAAACTTTATGGTTCTGATTTGTAAGAAATATAACCTTGTAACAGTCATGTTATTTATTATTCTCAAGTTTTTCCCTCAGAATAAGTGAAGGATTATCTTTACCTCTGCTTCTATGGTCCTCGAAGAATGTGCAACTTTGTCCACTGCAAAGATTGTCTTCTCCATAGATCTTTTCTTCCAAAGCCATGGTTTTTGGTTCATGTTTTTCAGTAGTATCCAAGAACAAAAACTGAAAAATGCTTCATTCCATCAATAGTTACTCAAAGTGATTCTCATCAACCATTTGAAACATCTTGCAAGCTCAGCCTTAATAGCTTACACTTTTAACAGTACAAAGTGAGCTAGAAACACATCAAATAACACGAACTTCATACTCTAACGCATCAGAGACTGTTAAAACTATCATAACCTTCAGATACAGAAGTTATCATTCTTAAACAGAAGGTATTTTCAGATTCAGAGTTCAGATATGGATTTTACATTCCATAGCACGAACATTATCATTATGAGGCTCCAGACTGCCAGAGCTCGTACCTGAAAAAAGTCAGGTTCCAAGTGAGTCAAAGAGGTAGTTTCAACCTTCTAGGTTCATCAGCCTGCCATTATTTCTGGTCTGAAGAAGAAGGAAGAGTTGGAGAGAGTGAAAGGAAGTAAGGTTGGAGGTGAAAGTTAAGTAAAAGTCAGACAAGGAATCAGATAAGAAGAAAATAGGAAGACCGAACGGGAAGTGTCATAGGATGCTTGTTTCTGCTTACCCTCCACCGACAACCTAAAATTTTGTTATGGGTACGCATAGATACTGTGAATTGTCCCATTAAAAAAAGAGAGAGAGAGCTCAGACATGGTTGGTAGAGGAAAAAAGAAGCAACAGTAACAAAAAAAAAGAGAGAGAGCAATGAGCAAAGTCACCAGAAATGGTAGAGAAGGTCATAAAGTACAGGGCAAAAGTGACACACACACACACACTCTCACACACTAAAGTATAGGCGCCCTCTTGTAAAGTGGGGGCAAAGCAGAGCCGAGCAATCATGCACACCAAGTATTTGTGATTATTCCAAAACCAGAAAAATTGAGCATCTTTCTTGAACACTCTGTTTACATATATGCATTATGTGTGTGTGTGTAAAGTAAGATTTCTCATGAATCCAACATTTATGTATAAATAACAACAACATATACTCAAGCATTGCTTAAGAAAGGCTACTGTGATGGTCTCCCTGGGGGGACAAAAGGATGGAGCATGGATGGCGTTATCAGCCAAGAATTAATTATGGTTTGTATGGTTGTACTTCCTAGTCCAGCCTGAGCCTGATACTTTGTCCTGTTGGGTGAATAAAGGAGTTTCTTTGCCTATTGGACAAAACATTCCTTTTTGTTTGGTCTAAATCACATGTTGAGCATTCACACAATTCCCTCTTGCCTAGAATGCTGTTGTTCTCTGTGGTCTAAAGATCCATATAATTGTAATACTTAGAAGAATTAGTATTATTTTTTGCTGGAAAAGTAAATAAAAGAATTAGAATTGCAACGAGCTGATAGCTAGTTAGCCAATGTTTCTTTAACTTTTAATCATATAATGTTTAATCAGCATCTCGCCTTTACTCGTTAGGATCTTACAGAACGCGAATGATTATCACAAATGCTCTACCATTCCTTTTCTTCTCGGTGAATGTGACCGAAAGCTAGCACAACCAAGGGATTAAAAATCAAAAAGAGGAAAAGAGAAAGAGAGGAACAGGGGGGAGAACCACTGATCAGGGAGACCAAATTTTTTATTAAAAAAACGAAAAATACTTACATAATCTTAAAATGCCACGTTATCCGTACTCTGCTTAATAAAAATATTTTAAAGGTCTCATATTGTAAATCACATATCTCATAAATTTCCTCCAATTATTTCTCTTTTTCCATAATAGTATATATTATAATAGTCGTGGAAAAAGAGAAATAATTAAGAGAGATTTATAGGATATGTAATCCATAATATGTGACATTTGAAACATTTTCATTGAATAAAATATGTATGACGTGGTATTTCAAGAGTATGTAAATATTTCTCTGAAAAAAACACAGGTTATAAATCTCGATTTATAAACTTAGATTTTAGCTAACGCTAAGTTTCAAAGGGGCATATAATGATTTTTCCATTTTAGTTCTTTCTTTCTAACGTCTATTCCGGAAGATGCGACCCCACATCATCACCATGCTAGAAATCAGCTTTATTAAAGTGAGAATCCATAATGAAATGATACTCTTGACTTTGAAACTCCTGTGATTAGTTTCATTCTTTAACTACTAATCTCTAGTTGAAAACCTCTTCATCAATGAATCACTCCATGCGTAAGATGTACCGTAGAATGACCAAGAATCAAAATGAAGATGCTGGGTAAGAGTATGCTTTGAAGAGTTCAACAACTTAAATAAGACCCTAGAAATTTTAGAGAATGATGATGAGATGCATATATAAACATGCGTAGCATGCAAACCATTACAGCATATATACACCTTTTACATGTTTTTTTTTTTTTTTGCTTTTTCACATGTCTTTTATAGATGAATACGAGTGAGGTAAAAAGTGTTCCTACCCACATCTGTTTTTTAAGTATGTGTGGAAAGGTCAACATCCGTTTTTAGGTTATACGCTAGATACAAGATATAAACCACTGGAAAATACTTGAGTGATAATATAATCTTTGTGCATTATAAAGTTATGAAAAGGGTGTTTTTGTTTTCTTTTTTCTTTTTTACTAAGCAAAGCTATCATGTGCATCCCAGTAAAACTTGAATGATGATGCCCTTGGCGGATGAAAAAAGTGTTTAATTGTCCCATTTATCTCTGGCTTCTTAAACCATCCTTCACTACTTAATTCTTCTACTATCTTTTTTTTTTCTTTTTAATTTAAAGTGAAAGCGGCACTAACAGCTTAATGTTATGGATGAGATCGAATCACAACCTTCCACTTACATTAGGGTTCTTGTGTCACGGGCCTACAAGTCTTTTAACTTGATTTTTTTTTTTACTAACTATAATTATCTTTTTAGTGTAGATAAGAAATATTTAAGGCACTCTCAGGCAAGGCAACATGACAAATTGTTATTGTTTCGGCCTAAATGAGAATGGGCTGAATTCAAGAATGAGAATAAGTAGAGTGAAACGAAGGCCCATTACATAAAAGAGCAAGGATTTATCAAGTCTTCCAACCGATAAATTCACCTCACGACTTGGGTTGATCCTCAGCCACTATGCACGAGAGTGTTTCCGAAACCTCTGAAAAGTCCACAAACCAGGGCCCAATAAAAAAATGGCAGATAGGGAGATGACACGTGGGGCCCTTCACCAAGCCACAATTTGAAATAAATACTTGAGAAGAGTTTTATCTCAACTTAAGTAAAAATACTTTTAAAAATAATTCTGGCTGGTTGCCTATCACCCCCTTCAATAGGTGCAAGAATGAGCCCGTTGGCCTACCGGGATAGTAGAAAATGCATTCTATCAATTTTTTTAGGCAAATACGTTGAATAGTAAATATAATGTTTTTTATTTTTCACATCCGTCTTTTTATTAAAATAATTTATAGAGACTTATTTTTTTAAGGATTAGTTTGGAGGGATTTAAAAAATAATCATCTTTTTTTTTTTGCTTGAAATGAATTTAAAATTATTTTTTTTATTTGGGAAGGGAGAAGGTGGGTGAGGGGACGTGGGGGCCACATCCACCCTAAACTCGTTCGTACTAAACGAGTTCAGTACAAATTTAAACTCGTTCATATATAAAATGGGTTTGACTGTAACATTTATCTAAAATTTTTTTAAAATGCAGTATTTAACTAACAAAGATTACTGTTCAATCGTATTTAGCTAAAAAAACCGCATTCTATCCGAGGACATGTGGGAATAACCGCAGTTAGTGCTCTAGTACGGGCGCATTCTATTCTATCATGAAACTATTCGTCAGTTAATCTCTAAAGTTTATTGGCAAAAAAAAAATCTCTAAAGTCTAATTTTTATCAATTAAATTCCTAAAATCTTATGATCACGCGCACAATCAATTCTTATAGTTATATAGTTTGACTACATATAATTCTAAACTCACATGCACTGTAACCGCTAAGGGTGGCAACATTTTCACTGATTACAGAAAAAAATGCGTAGAAATCCTTAAAACCGTAATTGGTAAAAATTAAATTTTAATAACTAAATTAGAGAAACCTGAGGATAAAAAAGTCTCTTTCTAAAAAACAACAATTTCATTTACTATTTATTTATAATTATTATTAATAATAAACATAGAAAATTGAAAAAAAAACGATATAAAAATTGTAAAACCTTAGATTATGAATTTTTTTTATTAAAAGTAGTTAATACCTATTTATGCAAATTTCTGTGAAAGGTTAAATCGACGAAAAACGGATTGGGCTACCAATGAGGAGAAAAAGGTCGGGCTAGTGCCTTTAACGTTGGACAAATAGAAAGAAATTATATTGATTAAGCTTACTGAGAATACAATAGAGGTCGATAATAGATGAGAAAGAAAGAAATCTCATTGATCGCAGGAGAGTGTGTAATGTTTACAGTAGAAAGTATGGTAAAAATAAATAACTCATCTTTAGCTTTGGTCACTCGTACGGTTCAGTTAACGATCTCCGAAGATTTAGGGGTTGTGATAACTGGATATTCAGATATAATTGCGTAGTTCGACATTTACGGGATGTGGGCAACAGATCTAAATTCTTAGATAGACTCTACGTGTCCTTTAGGCATATGACTATTGAACATCTAGATAGATCATGTTTTTGATTGTACTTGTAGATTGAACCTTGGATCGGACTAGTCTAAATCAATTTTTTGGGTATACAATATCTTATTAACAGCAGTAGGAAACAGACTTTCTTTGAGATTTTGGAATTTCCAAATTCTTTTTTTTTTATATACTATACATATTTTTTAAATAATATACATATTGTTCACACGGTTTCGTGGAGCCGATTTATCCACGAACGCCACCGACCTAAAAGGATATCCTCGTTATATAAATAACATATAAGGGTAAACCCGGAAAGCTAAACTGTGACACCATCTCCGACTCGCAAACTCATTTCTTTCTTCCCCCTTCCTTGCCATCCACCAGGAGTCCAGGACTCGTTCCTTGATTCGGCGAGTCTCCGCCGGTCACCGGCTGGCTGGGTTTAACGCGCCACCTAATAGTAATCCCGACCATGGAGATCGATCATGAACCGCCGCCTTCCAACGATGATGGCGCTAACACTGCCGAGAGCCCCGTAAACTCCTCCCCTTCTTCATTTTCTTCTTCTTCTTGCTCCTCTTCCTCGTCGCCTCATGGTTTGAAGGAAAAGGAGAATGAAGCGAACGCGTCAACGTCGGCCAAGTACGACGATGAAGACGAGGAGGAAGAGGATGTCTGTCGGATATGCCGGAACCCTGGTGATGCTGAAAATCCTCTCAGATACCCATGCGCGTGTAGCGGGAGCATCAAGTTTGTGCATCAAGATTGTCTCCTTCAGTGGCTTAATCATAGCAACGCTCGTCAATGCGAGGTTTGTCCCAACATCTCTTTCCTTCGTAGATCGTACAACTTGTATTCGATGGTGTGCTGATCAGGTTGGTTGTTAGGGATTTTGAGCATAGATCAACATATGGATCAACTGAATTTGTTGCCTTTATCATTCCTCATTCTTGAATTTCTGATCCATCTCTTATTTAGCTGGGGTGAGTGTGTCTGTCTGTTTTTCTTATTTATATCATTAGGTTAGCAGTTCTTTTGGTAGCAATATTATATGGTGTATGGCCTCCGTTTGATGAACTAAGGTAAATCTTACACTAACTTGAAATCAGGTCTGTTGTCTTGTGATGAGTAATTATAAGCAGCCCGTTTTACGTTTAATCTTGTTACCTAAGACTGGTCAGTCACAACCAAGGCCAAACATTCTTTTGTCAGCAGCGCAAGATGTCAATGATTATAACCGAAACAGTAACTTGGAAACCTACATGCCAGACTTTTAAGGATACAATTGGAATGTTGATGCATGCGGTATGCTAGGTTGTAGGCATTGCATGGCACCCACACCAAACATTCTTAAGGCCAAATCCTCATGCATGAAATATATTTAAGATATTCCTTTCTTGTTGGTGTATTATTCATGAATGCACTTCTCGTTTCCTACAGGTTTGCAAACATGCCTTTTCATTCTCTCCTGTTTATGCTGCGAATGCTCCGGCTAGGCTACCTTTTCAAGAATTCATAGTTGGAATGGCCATGAAAGCATGCCATGTTCTGCAGTTCTTTTTGCGCCTGAGTTTTGTGCTATCTGTTTGGCTCCTTATTATACCTTTCATCACATTTTGGATATGGCGATTAGCTTTTGTGAGGAGCTTTGGTGAAGCCCAGAGGTTATTCTTAAGTCATTTGTCTACGGCAGTTATTCTGACTGATTGTCTACATGGTTTCCTACTCTCTGCAAGTATTGTGTTCATTTTTCTTGGGGTCACTTCTTTGAGGGATTACTTTAGGCATCTACGAGAAATTGGGGGGCAGGATGTTGACAGAGAAGATGAAGTGGACCGAAATGGGGGCCGAATTGCCAGAAGGCCTGCTGGACAAGCTAATCGTAATGTTGCTGGTGATGGAAATGTTGAGGATGCTGGTGTAGTTCAAGGCATTGTTGGAGCAGCCCAAGATCCTAGAAGGAATGCAGAAAATGTTGCAGCACGATGGGAGATGCAAGCACAACGTCTTGAGGCTCATGTTGAGCAAATGTTTGATGGTCTGGATGATGCTGATGGTGCTGAGGATGTACCCTTTGATGAACTTGTGGGTATGCAGGGTCCAGTTTTCCATCTGGTTGAAAATGCCTTTACTGTAAGTGTCTTATTTCCCCTTTGTATTTTATTGTTTATTATTTTCTTTAAATGAAAAGGGCTCGCTGATCTGGACAATTTAAGCTCAGAAAAATACTATATCCTTACCATGCTCAACCTTATTTCTTCGAAAGTGTAACTATGATCCTGAGTTGCTGCTAGTTTTCCTCATTTGGCCTTTCAACTTTAGGATGGAAGCAGGTATTGCTGGACTAGTGAATACATTGTAGGTTAAAGACCATCTTCATTCATGTGGATGGAAGTGGTGCAAGCCATGTTAACAGTTCCATTGCAGCTTTGACCACTTGTGTTATTTTTGTTCTCACATATTAATTAATACTGTTCAGAGGACTAATGTGACTTCTTTCAGAGGCAATTGTGGGTTCTTGGTGTCAAGCTTGCTAAAAATTGATTTTGGTCTAAGCTTTCATTATCAAGCAAAGCATGAGTAGTTATTTTTCTACTGTTGATTTTCCTTATATTAATTATTCATTCTATTCACACTACAGTTTCTTTAATATTGCAATTTGTATCTTGTTTCCTATTAACATAGTTGGGAAATAATCTAAACTTGCTTTTATGCACTTTTTATTCAAATATTAAGGTTCATTCTCTATGCAGGTTCTGGCAAGCAATATGATTTTCCTTGGTGCTGTGATCTTTGTGCCCTTTTCATTGGGCCGCATTGTACTCCATTATCTGTCTTGGTTCTTTTCAACTGCTGGTGGTCCTGTATTATCAACTGTCATCCCACTTACAGACACAGCTCTCTCCCTAGCAAATATTACATTGAAAAATGCGTTAACTGCAGTAAAAAATTTGTCATCTGAAGCTCAAGAAAGTGGACTGATAGGCCAGGTTGCAGAGATGTTGAAAGTCAATGCAAGTGGATTGGGTGAAATGTCTAAAAACATCAGTGACAATGTTTCAGCTGATCTCTTGAAAGGAGGTTCAATTGGAACTTCAAGGCTTTCTGATGTCACCACTCTAGCCATTGGATATATGTTCATACTCACTCTACTCTTTTGCTACTTTGGCATTGTTGCTTTGATTCGATACACAAGGGGCGAGCCTTTAATAATTGGAAGGTTCTACGGTATTGTTTCTGTAGCAGAGACAATTCCGTCTCTGTTCAGGCAGTTTTTGGCTGCAATGAGGCATTTGATGACCATGGTTAAGGTTGCTTTCCTTCTAGTTATTGAATTGGGGGTATTTCCCTTGATGTGTGGATGGTGGCTAGATGTTTGTACCATCAGGATGTTTGGGAAGACAATGGCTCACAGAGTTCAGTTTTTTTCTGCTTCTCCTCTAGCAAGTTCATTGGTTCATTGGGTTGTTGGGATTGTCTATATGCTACAAATTAGCATATTTGTCAGCCTTCTTAGAGGGGTACCTATTTTTCCAAACTTTTATAACATGGCAATATTCTTAAAGCCCTGATTTCATCTATATTCTTGTTTTAACATTGTTCACTGCCAATGGCAGGTTTTGCGCAATGGAGTTCTGTACTTCCTTCGAGATCCTGCTGATCCCAACTACAATCCTTTCCGTGATTTAATTGATGACCCTGTTCACAAACATGCTCGTAGGGTCCTGTTATCTGTTGCAGTTTACGGAAGTTTAATTGTGATGCTTGTATTTTTACCTGTTAAACTTGCTATGCGGATGACTCCTTCCATTTTCCCACTTGACATATCGTAAGCTGGCCCCTTAGATTTTTTAATGGATACTGTAGATTAAATTGAAGCTTAATCGCAATTGTTGACGTCCAATGTGTTATTGTAGGGTATCTGATCCATTCACTGAAATTCCAGCCGACATGCTTCTGTTTCAGATTTGTATCCCATTTGCTATTGAGCATTTTAAACTGAGGACAACTATTAAGTCCCTTTTGCGCTACTGGTTTACAGCAGTTGGTTGGGCACTTGGTTTAACCGAATTTTTACTTCCTAGACCTGATGATAATGGTGCCCAAGAAAATATGAATGGGGAGCCAGCTAGGCAGGACAGGCTACAGGTTGTACAAGGAGGGGTACCAGACCGGGGAATGGTGGCCTTTGCAGGCAATGAAGTGAACAGGAGCCTTCTTGGATCAGGAGACTTGAATGTTGGAGATGACTTTGAAATTGATGAGCAGTCTGATTCTGAGTGAGTCCTTTGAAATTGAATGGTGGCCTTTGCAGGCAATGAAGTATAGTTTTTGTCACCTGTTTCCTTACTTACCTGTGTTTTGGTTGTTGCTGGTTTTGATCATCAGTTTCTTTTTCCTTTATTGTGTTTTTTTTTGTCACCGTCTGATTCAATTTTCTCACTGTGACATAGCAGTTATGGTTTTGTGCTTCGCATTGTATTGTTGCTGGTGGTCGCTTGGATGACTTTACTTGTGTTCAATTCTGCCCTGATAGTTGTACCAATTTCACTTGGGCGGGCGCTATTCAATGCCATTCCTCTTCTCCCCATCACTCATGGCATTAAGTGCAATGGTATGTAGATGATTGACTTTTCTTTTCGGACTCAGCTTTGGATGAATTTATAATTTTATTTCCTTTTGATAGATTTATATGCTTTCATCATAGGAAGCCTTTGGATGAATTTATAATTTTATTTCCTTTTGATAGATTTATATGCTTTCATCATGGGAAGCTATGTCATATGGACGGCTGTTGCTGGAGCTAGATACTCAATTGAACAAATTAGGAAGAGGAGGGTTTCAATTTTATTTAGCCAAATTTTCAAATGGTGTGCGATTGTTATTAAGAGTTCTGCTCTTTTGTCTGTATGGGTAAGAATGATTCTAGGAGCGGTTTCTTTTACAACTTCACTTTCCCTTGCTTCTGCTTAGGTTTGTATAATTGTATCAACATAATGATCAATTCTTGTATGTTGTTTTTTTCCCCAGATATTTGTCATTCCAGTGCTAATTGGGCTACTCTTTGAACTTTTGGTTATTGTGCCAATGAGAGTTCCGGTGGATGAAAGTCCAGTGTTCCTCCTCTATCAAGACTGGGCTTTAGGGCTTATTTTCCTTAAAATATGGACTAGATTGGTAAGTTTTTCACTATGCGGTGACTTTTTGTGGATATTAGTGGAATTTGCTTTATTATTCTCGAAGAAAAAATAAATTCGAGTATCAGTTTACTTGTTGTCTGTTGTTTTGGCCATTATTTCCCTGTCGGGTGTTTGCTACGCTTCATCAAATCATTTATGAAAACTTGGGACTACATTGAATCTGTTCCTTAGGAACTACGTACTGGGACGTCATTCTGGTTGCCTTTTTATTGATCCCCGTGTCTTGTGTGGCATTGGTTTTTGGCATTTTATATATAGGCTAGTTGACTGACTTCCCGTTCCCTTTTTCTCATAGGTTATGTTGGACCACATGATGCCCCTAGTGGATGAAAGCTGGCGAGTGAAATTTGAGAGGGTGAAGGAAGATGGTTTCTCCAGGCTGCAGGGTCTTTGGGTTTTGAGGGAGATTGTGCTTCCCATCATAATGAAACTGTTGACAGCATTGTGTGTCCCGTATGTTTTAGCCAGAGGAGTGTTTCCAGTGTTCGGGTACCCATTGGTGGTCAATTCTGCTGTATATCGGTTTGCCTGGTTGGGATGCCTCTCGGTCAGCCTTTTGTGCTTCTGTGCCAAGCGATTTCATTTGTGGTTCACAAACCTCCATAACTCAATACGTGATGATCGTTATTTGATTGGTCGTCGGCTGCATAACTTCGGGGAAGAAGTTGACAAGGCAAATGAAGCCGGAACTTCCACAGTTACAGACAGTACTAATTCGCTCAGCACTGTTTTGATACCACATCACCGTGAAGCAGATGTTGGACTGCGTCTGGGGCTTGCAAATCGACAGGCTGAGTGAGTTGTTTTCCAGTGGTATTGTATTTAGGTCAAGGGGAAATATTTTAGTTTTAGGGCAATCGAATCAGTGATGTAAGACCTCTGGGTTTGATAGATCCATGACACCATTTAACTCTTCACTTGAATGGTTTTGAATGTGTTCAGCGAGTAAGAGACACCTCGTTTACAGTTAGATTTTTTTGTGAAATATGCGTTAGGAAAAAAATATTATAGTTATTTTATCCGGCGTTATTTTTTCCTACTACAGAGTACCGGAATTCTATCTTATCTTCACAAGGCAATAATTCAGAAATATCATTCTTCACAAATAAACGATTGATGTACGATAATTTTCAGATTAAATATAACTAGCAATTGAATTGTTATTTTAGTGAGAAAGGCACAAACGCTATTCCCAACCACGTGCGTTGCATCTGTTTCGATGACTGCTTCATCCACACCTACAAAAGCTCAAACTCGAAAAAAACAATACCTCGATTGGCCAAACGGACCGCAATCACAATTCCAAGCAATCACAAGGCATTAAATTGTAATCATAAATTAGATGTTGAGAGGAATGCTTCAACGGAAGGGAGATGACGGGTAACAGACCGAAAGCAAGTAGTACCTGCTACTACTACTACTACGAAACAAACTCAACCTGAAAACCGAATCAACGCCAGGCCTACAGTAACAATTCAATCGTTGCTGAGTTCAATTCCAAAACATGAAACTCTCAAGAAACAAGATTGTCATTAAGTGATAATGAGGCCAATTGATCAGCGGCTCCACCAGCCTGTTGCTGCTGCTGAGCAACATTCCTCAGAACATCCATTGCCTCAGCCACCTTTGATTTCAAAGCCTCAGGTGATTCGAGCAAGTGCAGAACCTCAGGCTGATCCATCTCCAGAAGCATGCCTGTCACTTTCGCCGCATTATCAGGCTCCAACTGTTCCACGAGAGGGTAAAGGTTCTCACCCAGCATCTACAAATAATCCACGGCCACAAGAGGGTCAGTTTTAACTAATAAATCTTGGGCAAACCTAAATACAGCAATGCCATAAAGAATGACTCAAAAGAAAAATGCCTACCGTCCTCTGCTGCTCTGGAGTAGCGTTTGCCAGGGCAGAAGCCAGAGCCCCTATAGGAATTTGCTGGGGCAGAGCTGCATCACGAATTGGCATACCACCAACATCATATGGGACAGAAAACATGCCTCCAGCAACCCCTGGCATGGAAGCATCAGGCAGACCCCTACCAGGAGGATATCGGTACACACGCCCCCTTGGAAGCATCTGTCATTCCCGAAAATTATTAGGCAATGTCTAACAGGACAGTTGGTTTGCACAAATAAGAATGCAAGGTGAAACTTCACTAACACTAACCTGCTGCTGCATTAGTGGAACAGGCTGCTGGTTCTGCTGGACTGCCCCTGCACGTCTTCCACCTGGACGCTGACCCTGCTGTCCTTGCTGAACCATTGGCACAAAGAAGTTTGGCATAGGACCTCCTCCAGGCCTCATTCCTGGTACAAGTTGTTGTTGATACCCAAATCCAGGCTGATCCAATAGCCAGGCATGACACGGGTTTGAAACAAAGATAAATAAGATGAATAGCAGCAAGAAGAACATAATAAGATGAATAGTATCAGATAAAAATAAGATGAATCGTGGGAGTAGAACATTCCAAGTCAAGATGAGTTGTGACCATGTTGAAGCGTCGGTAGAAACAGTCAAAAAGGCATTACCTGGGAAGGAATGATGGCGGGAGGGCCTTGACCATAAAATATTTGCTGTCCAATACCTGGACCACCAGGGGGATACATGGGCACACGGGGAGCTACAGTTGGTGCCATTGCAACAGGTCGCATTTGCGCAAATTGAGCCTGAATAAACAGGATGAGACCAGAAAATAAAAAATTCATAACCAGTAGTCACAGGCATATTCAGTAACCCTGTACAATATAAACCTCAACACATCTAGATCATCACATTGATCATCCAATAAGATCCAACCCACAGTAATCCATGTTTCTTATCCCAGATCACAGACGACTAGGATTTTCCTTCAGGAATGTACACGAGGCAGGTAAGAAAAACCCAACAAACTACCATTTCTTCAAATCTAAGTAGAAGATTCATTATTGCAAACCTAAATAGAAGTCTGAATGACAAGAAAAAACTCAACATCACATGACACATACCTGCAGTCTAGCTCTTCTATCTTCTTTACGTTGAGCTAAAGCAACATATAGAGGCTTGCTTACTACCATTTTTCCATTCATCTCCAAAAGCTAAAAAAAAAAAAAATTGAGGGGAGGGCGGCATTAGCAGCCATTTTCTAAATACTAAGGAAATCACCAACATAGAAAATATTATCTTGACTTACAGCTCTCGAGGCCTCTTCAGGAGTAGTGAATGCAACAAACCCTGATCCTCGGCTTATCCCATTGGGGTCTGTCATTACCTATCAAGACATAAGGGGTATTTTTAGTGACTCTACAGGTCAAGAATTAGTGTGAAACCAAAAAAGATATTGCATATACCTTGCATGAGGTAATGTTACCAAATGGAGAGAAGAGCTCCCTAAGTTTATCATCAACAATGCTATCATCTAAATTTTTAACATACAAGTTAGCCCCTTGATATTTATCAGCAGCTTCTTTCATGGTCTGTTCAAATCGAAGTTTTAATTCAAGCTCCCTCTCGGATTTCTTTTGAGCTTTTCCAACATACCACTCCTTGTCATCAATTTTCTTCCCATTAAGAGAATCAACAGCCCTAGCAGCATCATCAGCATTCTCAAAGTTCACAAATCCAAAGCACTTAGATTTGCCATCCGCATCTCTCATAACTACAGCACTTGTAATTGTTCCAAATTCACCAAAAATCCTCTTTAAATCTTCATCAGTGGTTGTCTCAGATAAATTCTTTACAAAAACGTTGTTAAATTTTGTTTTGTCAACAGAACTTTCTCTCTCTTGCTTGCGAAGAAAGGGTCCCACATACACCTGTTTATCATTCAACAGCATACCATTCAACTTCTCTATGGCCTTTAGAGCAGATTCCTCATTATCAAATTGCACAAAGCCATATCCCTTTGACTGGCCAGATGAATCTGTAGCTACTTTGCAAGAAAGGATACTCCCAAATGCAGAAAAGGTATCATGCAAAGCTTTGTGGTCAATCGCCTTATCCAGATTCTGAAATGATCCAGCAAAAATAGATAAAAGCATTGACAAAGTCAGAACTCAACAGGACATCAAACGAATGACCACTTAAAGGTTCCAAGACTGGGAAAAAGCCCCCCCACGGCAAAACATGCATACCTTAATAAAAATATTTCCAGCCCCACTTCTTCGAATACTAGGATCACGATGTGAATACATAATACGGATGTGCTTGTTACCAAGAGGGGTGAAGTTCAGCGCATCCATTGCTCTGGCAGCTGTGGACAAGTGATACAGAAGAAACGTTTATATCAAAATATAAACAGCTTCACATCAAGATTAAACTGAGTTAAACATCACATGGGTGTCAGAATTGATTTTTATCACAATTTAAACAACAACAACCATAACGAGCTTGTGTAAATTAAGATGAAGCAAACTGCTAATAAGTAGATAAGAATCTCAAAGGTTATCCTGGGAATGTTGGTAACCAATAAGTTCACGTCCAAAGTGCAGATTAGGATTTCAATAGTCCTCTGCAGATATTATCAATTATCCTCCAGTTTCCATTTGCACGGGTTTAAGCTGCACAATAATCATAACACATGCACCAGTCCTACATCACAAGCTTACAAAATACAATACAGCAGCCATGCATCTAATGCTCTATGACACACACTGAAAGATTCATTATAGGTTTTAGATATAGAAGTGCATGTCTTTATGAAAAGAATCTACAATTGAAGAGCAGAACCCTGCTTCACAAGACTGGAATAAATAAATAAATATACCGATAAACCCATTCCTAGATCATAAATAAAGAGCAATTAGCAGCATGCATAGATGTCCATGAGACAGCTAGAAACTGAGTTAGGAGTACTTGGTGTTAGTCCAAGGCTCCTGAAGATACCTTCAATTCATGACCTCTACAGCCTAACAAAATTTGACTATCGAGCCTTTTTCTGCAAGCAGCCATGCTATCAAAAGGCACATAATGAAGAACTACATTGCATTAAGAATCTCTCATATGCCATTCTTCTCAAGTCCGCATCTGTACTAAAATTATTACAGGATCTTGTTTTGACGAATGGTTTGGAAGCCTGAGAGAATGAACAACGTAGAAATAAACATGATACCCGAATATTAATTATTAATTATTTTAATTTTTAATATGACAAATGAATTTTTTGGGCCAATGAAAAAGAGCAGATAGACGAAGGATCAATTGAGCAGTGTAAGTGATCAGTCCAATCACTACTTGCAAAGATTCGATGTAATATGCACGACATTTTTACTCCATAATGAAGAAACGAATGATACCGGCACGTTTATGGTCATCAAGTAGGACAAGAATGTGTCTTTTCCCCTCTAATTCTATCCTTCAATTTCCTATCTAGGTTTCAAACTTCACCAAAGCAATACGGTGTACTCACCAGCAACAGAAATTGTATAGTTAACCACAATTCAGATGAAAAATTCAGGTGCAAGGTGCTAAGAATTATGAAGCCCTCAATTATATAGAAGGATGCCTGAATAAGATAGTTCATAAAATTAATTTACTTTCAACAAATGTCATTTATTAAGAAAATGACTTCCAAAACCGGGACGCCAAATGTTCAACCAGGAATGTTCACATGATCCGATTAATCTATCTGATAGATTCATAAGCCCTGCTAAATATCACCTATTTATGCATAAAAAATTTCACCAAATCTATCGACAAACCAGAAGAAAAAATTTTGAAGACGCTTCCATCAAAGATTATGGCATTTCGGAGGGACAAGCACGTCAAACAACTAACCTTCTGGCGCCGAGCTAAAATTGACATAACCGTAACCAAGTGATCGCCGGCTGGTCAAATCCCTACAGACCCTAACGGAGACAACTTGACCAGCTTGGTTAAAAAGATCGTAGAGCTGCGATTCTGTAACGTTCACATCAAGATCTCCGACATAGAGCGACGTCGTCACGAACTGGTTTGCCCCGCCAGAAGCAGGAGCACCGTTAGCTCCCGGTACCACATTTTGAGGCGGAACCTGAACCTGAGCCATCTCAACCAACAGCAACTAGACCGATGGACTTAATTGATTCTTTCTTTTTTTCTTTTCCCAAAATTTCCTCAGTTTTACCTTTTTTTTTCCCTTTTTTTCTATAGTTCTCTTCCCTCTCCTCTAGTTATTCAAAACAATACAGCCTAGGAAGAACAAAAACCTGGATAACTCACAGCGAACGAGAAGAACAAAAAGGGGCAAAGAGCCGATAGCTATAGCGGTTATTTTTCTCTGGGATTTTTTTAATGAAAAACGAAAAGAGCAATGAGGAGAGGGAAGGGAGTGAGGGATAGATATGGTCGGTGTACCGACGATAAATGGGAGAGGCCACCGATGGCGGCGGCGCGTGAGGATAACGAACTAGTGAAAGAAGGGACAAAGAAGGTGTGCACCAGAGGGCAGATTAACTGCACTGAGAGAGAGGTGTAAAATGCAAGGAAGAGAGGTATATAGGAAAAGGGAAGAAAGGGTAAACCCTAACAAGCAAAACCTAGCGAGGCCGATGTGAACCGTTCGATCTAAGATGCTGTGGGGCCAGATGGCGATGTCACCCTATTGGTGGGTGGCGATGTAAAGGTAAGATAGCCAATAACGCAATGCCGGAGGTTCTCGCAGACAAGTGAGAAAGAAAGCACAGACACAGAGGTTAGGATTTAGGAAGGTGAAGATTCCAGGTTATAAAATAATTTATCTGGCGCGGATTTATTTTATTAAAATGGAGAAATTTTTTGAATGAATCATACCATTCAACTAAAGATTTAAATTTAAAAATGTTAGTACTTAAAAAGTGGATCAAGATAAATTGTTATGGACAAATACGTTTTAGAATTCATCTGTCTATGTCTCTGGCTAGAATGAAAAGAAATTAATTATACATTCTTATCATGCTATTTTCTCTTAATTAATAAATAGATAGTGATCAAACAAAATCTCACCTGATGATTTATACAAAAAATTCATAATATTTTTTTTTTAGAATTAACAAAGATTAAGGACTGAAATTATCCGATGCGCTTTTATAATTATTATGATTTTTTTTTGCCAACAATTATTATGATGTTTTATAAAAATAATATACGCTATTTTTGGAAGAAGATAGATTTAATAACAGAAACATAGAAAGACGAATTCTAATGATATTATATTATGGGATATATAATAATTTATCATATTTGGATTTATTTTATTAAAATAGAGAAATTTTGTGAATGAATCATACCATTCAATTAAAGAATCAACTTTTACAATGTTAGTACTTAAAAAGTGGATCAGGATCAATTGTTGTGGACAAATTTTTTTAAAAAAAATTCGTCAGTCTATGAATGTGTTTGGGAATGCTCTAAGAATTCATAAAATGTATTTTGGGTTGAAAATAACTTTCGGACAGAAGTATAAATTTATCACAATAGGTGAAGTAAAATGCATTTTGGGTTGAGATGTAGTTTGTGGGGTTTGAAAGCTTAACCTATTTTGATCCTTATGAAGCCTTTTCATGATCGTTATCATTGGGCGTGTTTGTTTGAAACTTACAATCACGGTCAAATTTATCTTTGGGCATGCCTTTTCATGGTTCTATTTTTTTTTTGGCAAACTGCGTTAACATGATTTTATTTCTACTGTTGGGAGTAAGATTTTTTCCAGTGGGATGTGTTATTAATTATGTAATATTGTTAGTTGGATAATTTTACTTTTCAATACTATGTAATTTACATATATTTTCTTTTATTTCATTTTTTTATCATTTTATTTTTATACTATATATAAAATACTATAATTTCATCACACTATATATAAAATAATATATATTATTTAATGAGTTTTATATCATTTTAAGTAATTTTTCACTAAAAGTCACTTATTCAGTATTTATTCAAACAAGTTTCATTTCGACAAAAGGTCGTTTCTACAACATTTATCCAAGTATAAATTCATTCTGTCAAAATGCATTCTAAACAAAATTTATTTTCTAAAATTCATTATGGACAAAATCATTCTTTTAAAAATTATTCAAATGGATCCCGTGTCTCTTAGCGGAATTAAAAGGTACGTTTTCTTTTAATTAATAAATGGATAGTGATCAAATAAAATCTCACTTGATGATTTATACAGAATATTAACAAATTGCTTTTTGTATGATATTTTAAAAATAGATTGTTCTTGTTGCGGGGCTTGATATTTCATAACAACACTGGTCATAACCCTCTTATGATAACATTTATGATATTTTTAAATTCTCCTACTCTTATGGTTGCAGATAGGAGTAGTAAGGAATAACAACAGATTCTGGGCAAGTAAACTCAATGAATGGTTATTTACGAATATACAAAATGGTCCAAATAAGGACCTTGGTCGTTGGAACGGCATCTTCGGCGTTAAGAGCTAGCTCATATGGAGGTGAAGAAACGATTTTGTGCACCATAATGTCAAAGCCAGCATATGAGAGGGTATAGCTGAAGTTAAAGGGATTGTAAAATGAACGACCCATGCTCGGTCACTGTTGACGAAACCTTAGTAAATCATAGTATGAGGGACGTGGGAAGTAACAGAGGACACTACAAGCACCAAAGTTTACATGGATGGTGCTTTATCATACAGAACTCATGTTATGGGGTGTGGTGGTATCATACGTTCCATGGAGGGTGCAATTGTTGAAGCTTTCACGTGTGGGGTACCCGGTAGTTCGAGCTTTACTGCTGAACTTTAGGGCTATATTTGGGGTCTTCGTCAAGCGTGGGATAAAGGTTATAGGAAGATTCAGCTGTTTTTGTGACTCTTCCAAGGTTGTTTCTTGGGTAGAGAATGAGGAGTTGGGCCTTTATAAAGATGGCCAACTCATTGGAGTGCTCCATGACCTAATGAAGTGATAGTGGGATTTAAGAGTGCACTTGATTGGATGGAAGGAGAATGAACCTGCTAACATATTGGTGAATCATGCACTACAGTCGGCTACTGGTCTCCATATCCTATCGAAGGAGACTACCTATACTCTTTTGCTTCAGTCTGGAATTACTTAACTTTCCTTTTTTTTGCTTAGGGCTTGTTTGACAACCCCTAAAAAAGCATATTTACATAAGTTGAGACAAAACTTCTCTTACATACTTACCTTGAATTACGTAAAATCATTTTTAAAAGCTATTCCCAAGCATACCCTTAGTTTACTAGTTTCTTTTCATTTCCGTATGTATATATATAAAATAAAAGAAATATCATTTTTTTACACATAAGTGGTTTTTTTTTCTATAATCCATAATATTCTCAACCCCCTTTAAACTGAAGATCAATCTCTATCATAAATCATACTAATTAAATTCAACTGATTCAAAATTATTAATTTATGAATTTGAATAATAAATGAATTATTTAGAAATATCAGTACAAAATATAAGTAAACAATTTTTGGCTAGAATGAGGAAACTTCATTACTAAAATCAATAATTCTTTTCTTTTTATAGCAATTTAATTAGAGTTAACCCTCGTAAGATGCATCGGATGTGAAGAATTATAGTGCAAAATATTATATCGTATTTTATAAATTGTTCAAAATAAATTAATGGAGCATTAAATCTTATAATTGTAGTTGTGTTTTCTACTATTGTTTGAGTCATTTTTTTAAAAAAATTTACCACTAATCCCAAGATAAAATTTCATATAATTTTAAAATATAACATAATGAGTTTCATAATGTTGCACCCAAACCATTAAAATTTGGGTGACAAAGTTAAGGTCCTATTTAAACTCCACAATGAAATATAGTATGAAAGTTAAAAGGGAAAATTGGTAGAAAATCCCCATTAAAGAATTAATTACAAAATGGGACCTTCTACACAGATGCAACTGAGCTTCCACAATATGCAACTGAACTTCCATGTTATGTGCAACTGAGCTTCCATATATGCAACTCAGCTTCCACGTGTGCAACTGAGCTTCCACATGTGCAACTGAACATATCCCATTTTACAATTAATTCCCCAATGAAGGATTTTTCCCCAATTTTCCCAAGTTAAAAACATAAATAAAGAGTGCTTCCCCGGCATATTGCATGACAATTTCATCCTCCCAAAAAAATCATTTCTTGCTATGTATTTTTAAAAATATAATTTTTTTATGATTATAAAAATAAAATTTATGAAATTATTTTGCTACATTAAGAAATCTAAAAGCTTAACTTAAAAAAAAAGGTAAATTGTTGTTAGGTGCTTGCTTGACAACTCCTTTTAGAGATCTAAAATGTATTTTGGGCCTAAAAGTTCGTTAGCTTGTAGACTTAAGCGTTTAACAACTCTTTCTTTTAAAATACATTCTGAACAAAAAGTTCTTTCTTGACACAATGCATTTTGCCAAAATATATTCTGAATCCAATATTTTTTCAAACATAAATGTATTTTGCCAAAATGTATTTTAAACAAAAGTCATTTTTCAAAATACATTTTGGCTAACGATCATTTTCCCAATGATTTTCCAGAATTGTATGAGATGTGAGATGATAGAATTTAGAAATTAAATAAATTATTATTATATTAGACTTTTGATTCATTAAGTTAAACTTTTCATATTATACCTCACATATGCCTCTTACATAACAATCTCTATTCCCTAGTTAGACTTCATTATAGTTATAAATATCTATTACTTTTTAATATATATTTTATTTCCATATTGTTAGAATAACCAAAAAAAGATCTCCATATAATATTTTTAAAAAATTGATACGTCTATATTATAATAGATATTATTAAAATGGGATAATTATATTAAAAGATGAAATATAGAGAGATGTAATTAAAATTGGAATTTTAAAGATAGTTATTGCTACCAATCATAAATATAAAAAGAAAAAAAATAATTGTGAATAGTATGATTGAGTTGGACGAATTAAAAAAAATAGATCACTAATTAAATTGTGAGCATGTACTTTAGATAAATAAATTAATTGATTGATTTTGATTATTAAGACAAACATAATGCTTCATGTACTTTAAGGAAAAAAATGACGACCATCTCTCTCTCTCTTTTTTTTTGGCCAAAAAATGATGACTCTCTTGATACTGTATTTTTTCTAGGGGGAATTACTATAAAGTCCCATGTAAGAGAATTAATATCAGAAAGGTTCATTGACAACTCAAGGAGCTACAAATGACTACTCAAGTTATTCGTATTGACAACTTCTTGGGACCTATCTGATATTAATTCTCTTGCATTAGATTTTATAGTAATTCCCCCTTTTTTCTATCTTCCCTGGTTTAATACTAAAGTTAAATACATCTTGTATAAAAAAATTTAATTTCAATTATTTTGGCGTGTTCTGAAAAGGTTTGAATTATTCCAGGACCCTTCGATCAAAGAAAAATTGTTCCGGGGCACCGACTTTTCTCCGTCTAGTGGTCGTAGAATCCGCGTTCAACGGAATTAGAGCAGCGCCCGCGAAATTAGAAAGGTAAAGTACGTGCACGTCTTCTACTCTCTGCTTGTCTCCTACTTTGATCTCTCATTCTCTCTTTAAATTCCTCTTCGATAGGATTGTACACTGTAACGTAGATTCTAGATCCTTTATTCTCTTTCGCTACTCCATAATCTCTCTCGATTCAGACCAGATTTCAGGATCTTTTTTCAATTTAATTAATGGCTTCGATTAATTTGACCTCCACGCTTCCTCCTACTCGCTTTTCTATATCTCCCTCCCTTTTCATTCACCACCTCCATCTTTGCCATCATGGGCATTCCTTTGCGGCGTCTTCCTTCCATTACCGACGGCGTTTCCCCGTGGCCCATGGGTCATCTGGCTCCCTCATCAATTCTGTTCCAGTACGGATAAACATTTAGTACCTCACTTTTCTGTAATTTTCTTTCTTTGTTTTTCCTCTGTGCATGCATTTTCTGATTTATTGTTAATGCGGGCTTTTAATTTTCAGCGTAGGAACGGAACATACAGAGTTGCTGATTTCATGACGAAGAAGGAAAACTTGTATGTTGTGAAAACCACCAACACTGTTGATGAAGGTTGGTACTACTGCGAATTCATAAGGATGGCTCTCCCTGTGTTGTGTGGTTCTTCTCTTTCCATAATGATCATACGCTTTTTTATTTTGGTTTCAGCGTTGGAGGCTCTCGTTAATTACAGAATCAGTGGTCTTCCCGTAATCGATGACGATTGGAATTTGGTAGTTTGTAATTCGATTTGACCATGTTGTTAATAATAATAATAATAATAACGTCAACTAACTCTTGTACTATCCTACTAAAGATGGTAAATTATAAATATACTGCATGCGTCGTGGCTTCTTATGAACGAACAGTATCAAGTTTTCTTTTTCTTATTATTTAATTTTAATTCTTTTTTCCCTTTTAATTTTTTATTAGCTTCGCTTCCTGAAGATCACTTTGGTGAAAAGGGCTACCTTTCTCCCTTTGAGAAGCAGGTTAAGAATAAAAAGTATAATCAAATTATTAATAAGGCCATTATTAGAGTAATATAATATTTAAGCTACTGCGTTTACGATTATTACTATCAAATCGATATAAGTATAATGGAGAGATTGCATTTTGCCCTGACATTAGTCGTACGTGCTCTTACCTGTTGCATAAAGGGACTCCATTGTTTCAATTCCTCATTTGAGATTTCTTTTTGGGTTGCAGGTTGGTGTTGTCTCGGATTATGACTTGCTAGCAATTGATTCAATATCAGGTAATATAAACATTTTTAATTAGAAAGGGGAAATATTATTTCATCTCATGTTGTTCCCATTTTAAGCAGCAATAATATTTGTCATAACTACTATCAAAGTAAATCGAGGTCTATCCATGTAAGTTGATGGAAATGTTTACAACTTTTTGTTTTTTTTGGGGGGGGGGGGGTTGATTGTTTATGGACCAAAATGGTGGTTTTAACAATCTCTACAAGTCTGAAAGCCAGCCACTCTGAAATTAGATCATCATCCCAACTTTTGTGGATCAATTTCACCATGTGTCTGGTTTTAATTCTAGTTTTATCTGCTGTTTCTATCATTAGGACGATGTTAGTCTCACCTTGTATATCATGTGGAACTAATCAAGAGATCCAGATGTTAGCCTAATTATTATTTTTTTTTTGGCTTTAGGTGGCAGTCAATGTGAAACAAGTATGTTTCCTGATGTGGACAGTTCTTGGAAAGTATGTCATATTTGTTCTATGCTTCTAGATGCTTTTTCTTGATTGATGTTTATGTTTTCATTGTATTGCTTCATGAAATTTTGCTCTCTGTTCCTTAGAATTGCTGTCAATCATGAAATATTTCATTATCAAACTATTTTACATAATGATTGGATAAAACACCAAGTTACTGAATCCTAATGTGATTGATAAGTTGATGCGAGATCTATTCTGTTCATATTATGGTAATGATGATATTTACCAAGTTGCATATGGACAGTTTAACTATGCACCACTCTTTGCCTGTGCAGAAATTCTTTTTCTGAGAACATGCATGAAGTTCTTTTTTCCTGGATTCACTTTATTTGTTTGGCTAAAATAAAGTGAACATCTGAACCCTTTTGACATTTTCCTTCCATTGTATATCAGCTAGTGTCTGTTATATATGTTGCTTTTAGGGTGTAGTACTTTTTTGTGAAATGCTTAATGGACTACTATAAATTATAAATGAAGGAAATTAAAGTTCATCTCTTTTGCTTCTATAATGTGCAATAAAATAGTATTTTTCCTCTTCAGTTATTCCCTCCCTCCTGTCTTTGTTTTCTGTGAAGAGGAATTGTACATGTTTATATATTATCCAGAAAAGCCATTTGTAACATGTTTGAGGTAACATACTCATTTTCATGCTCGCCTTTTATTAACTCACTGGATAGTAGGGCAGCACTTGTCTGTGTAAGCTGTATATTTAAATAAACCGATTTTCTTGATCTACAACTAGATTGCATCTACAACTAGAATTATATATGGAACAGATGAGAAATTGTACCTTATCAGTTAGCAGTCACCAGCATTAGCATTCTGCAATTTCTAAGTACTGATTGTATGGCAGACATTCAATAAGCTGCAAAAGCTTCTTAGTAAGACTAATGGCAAAGTTGTGGGTGACTTGATGACACCATCCCCACTTGTTGTTCATGAATCCGCTAATCTAGAAGATGCTGCCAGGTAAGGATTTTGCATACCAGCTCCATGCCATTGACTTCTGTCTTTAATCTCTGTATTTCCAACTCATTATTCTCTTCTTTTGTGTAAGACCATTGTTGAATGAATCGATCAGCACATGAGTTCCTTGAAGTCTGACCTCATCATTTCTCATGTTAGGTTGTTGCTTGAAACAAAATATCGCCGATTACCTGTAGTAGATGAAGATGGCAAGCTGGTAAGAAGATTGTGCATCTCCTCCTAAAATCTTCGTTCTTTTGATTCATGCTGTTGTCTCTAATTGATCTTTGTTTTATTGTTATTCAGGTTGGACTTATTACAAGGGGGAACATTGTGAGAGCAGCTTTACAAGCAAAACGTGCCAGTGAGTGGTGAGAAGCCCATGTGGTGGTTTCAGGAATGTCGTTTGAGCAAGTCTGTGGATCAGTATGAGAGTCCATTGGTGGAGCTCAAGATGTTACCATTTAGAGGAAGGTGAGGATTGATCGATCTGCTTCCTTGATAGCTTTGACATACGAGCTTACATACGCAATATTGACAAGTCACAGAGGCTTTTTTACTATATTTCGGGTAGGAATATTGCATCATTTTGAGACGTTTACGTTCTAAATTGCTCAGCTTTTTGTAGTTAATCCTGCTCCTCTTTTCATGCTATATTATAGATTCCAACATTCAAAAGCCTTGTATCCCAGTTTTCTATACAGATCAATGTTCAATACTTGTGTTATGGGAGAATTAAGAAGGCATGCTAATCAATATCAATATCATTATATGTAACCAATACTTGTCCGACGTGTTTTTCCATGGGAACCTACTACAGCAGAAGGGAAGAATCATTGAAACTTTGAAGTTCTTGTTTTCTTGAGAAGCTAGACCCTCGCCGAAATTATAAGGTTTCAAGAATATAATAGCTATTATTTTCTTGTTGATTACATCTGAAATGGACGTGGAAAATTTGAATATCGTAGGAAAAAATCCGTAACTAAAAAGATGTTAGCAAAGGTATTAAAATAAGTGCAAAGTTTCGGCCCTTTTACATCAAAACAGTAGTTAAATAATAAATATTCATAAGAAAATTTATAAATATTAATTTTATCAACTAATATTGATATAATAATAAATGTCTATGTGAAAATTTAT